>LPNX010510619.1:215137-367637 GCA_001517045.1 Pseudotsuga menziesii
AATTCTCTCTAATGTATATGTTTTAAGATTGTTTTTAGTTGTGTTTTGTGAATGTCTAAATTATGTTTTAACTGTAATAGTTAGATGACAGTTTTGTTTAACATTAAAGTTAAAGTTTTGTTATTTTAAATTACTTATTTAAATTTTATCATTTTCCTTACTTCTTTTACCTTGAACAAAGTTTAAGTTATTCTTAAGTTTTGTTTCTAATTTTGTTTTATTGTTGTATGGTTTTGTGTTTCTTCTTTTTGAATCGATTTATTTGTTTGTATGCAAGTTTTAGTGTGATATGTGTTTTCCTTAATATGTTTTTAGGTTGTCTCTTTTATGTTGTGTAATTATTGAAAGAACTTGTAGGATAGAACTTAAATTTTTTTTTATTAAGTTTTCTAATTGCTTCTTTTTAAGTTTTCTTTATTAAGTTTTCTACTTGCTTATTTTATTAAGTTTTCTAGTTGCTTATAAGTTAAGTTCTCCTTGTACCCTAGTTTTCCATTTGAATAGTTAATTGTTGATTGTATTTCAGTTTAAAGTTTATTATCAATTGTTTAGTTTATCATTCTGTCTTAGATTAATTACTTTAATAATTGCATTTTTAGGAGTTTGACTCAGTTTTTTATTTTGAAATATCTTTCGATCTTTTGTTTGTTAAAATATTTACACGACACCCTCTACCTTTGCATATATTTTGTGTCAACTCAAAGCTTACCAGCCCCAGTTGATAATTAAAGAATAGGTGGATTAATTTAGACATAATAAAAACATCCAACACATATCCTCTCCCCCCTAGGTGATGCATCTTTCCAAAACATTTATAGGAACTCGGTGTTGGTCAACCTTCATACTCACACCAAAGGGTACAGCAATGTTGACACCTCACTCGTCCTTGAAGCGAATTCGGTCCCTTTAGGAGGACCTTTGCAGATTTAGTTCCCCAACATGGAGCAAATTCTAAGGATACCCAAAGCACCACTTAAGAATACCCCTCATAATCCAAACATAAAGGATTTCCATAATTATAGTGTTATCAACCAAAATGGCACTTCTCCATCTGAGTACTGACACGCAATATGTCAAGACACAAAAGGACATCAAGATTGAAGTTTCCCAAACACTATAGATGTATTTGAATGATGATACATGAACTCCTTACCATCTTAATACATTTTCATTTGGACATTAAGAATGCACACGTGACTATTTGCATTGCAACCTACGTGTCATACGTAACTATTTGCATTGCAACCTGCATGTCATACATGACTATTTGCATTCAACCCGCATGTACCTTGAACACGCGAATTTCCTTTGAGAAAGGATCATTTCATACACACCTTTCCTATATAAATACTCGCATGTACCTTAATTAAATGTTAAAAATAATAAATCATGATTTTTCGAGATCAGTTGATCCTTAATCCATAACTATCTCAGCTGTCTCAACCATCCTAACCTTCGAAACCTCTCTCTTTCCCCATGTATAAATAGAGGGCATGGGATGGGGCTAAGGGATCATTCTTTGGAGAGAAAATTTATGCTGGTGGTATTCCTTCAGACTCTTGGAGCAACAAAACTCAGCTTTCTTGGTTGCAGAGGAGTCCTTGTTTCAGTAGTTGGGTTGTAATCTCACCATTCTCTATTTACGAATAAAGAAAGTTCTTCTTCCAATCTTTGTATTGTTTCTTTCTCATGTATCATGGATTATTAATTTTTTCAATTATGTCATTATGAATATGCATTTCACTAACCATTGATATACATATATTATATATTGTTGGAAGAATTTGTCTTTTACAGGTGAATTGGAGAAGCCCTATAAGCTTTAAAGGAGATCGAAAGAGGAGAAGACCAAGCTTGGATCAACCGTTATAAACTAGGTAAGTCAAGCCTTCTTCCTATTCCTATTTCATTTTCTAGATATGTTGATTGTATGCAAGTGTCTTAGTAAGTTGGTAACCCCAAATACCCTAGGTTACAAGGGTGCATTGTCTTGAACAACATTTAGCATTGTTGACAACTTGTCACAATCACTAACCTCCATGTCAACATTAGAAGTACTTCAATATTTCCCTTCACAATGAAATCCACTAATGAATGCACTTGGTTCCATCGACCCTTCTGATGCAAACCTTATGAATTTTTACCTCAACAAAGGTGAATCAAGACTACCATCATCAATCACGTTCCAAATCCCAATCATGGTAAAGAACATCATCATTCATCGTTGTAAAATTGATGAAGACGCATCCACATGTGTTATGTCTTCCAGAGTTTGGAATTGATTGGGATCACCTGAGTTAGTCCCATCCTCTATCTATATTTTCTCATATTATAGAATATCATCCCAACCATGAAGATTGTGCCAAAATTTCCCAATCGAGCTAGGGGGGAAATGGTGTTGATAGATGTTGAATTCGTCGATGTTAATATAGAATACAACATCCTATTGAGTTGTAGCTACATGTATTCCATGAAGGTGGTCTCCTCCTCGGTATTCCATATCATGATGTTTTCCTTCAACGGGAAGGTGGTCACCCTCAACCAGCTTAGCTACTACAACCTCCAAGCCTCCACCAATATTGATAAATTCCTACCCACATTAGGCGAATAAAATACAACACCCTATGTTGATATTAGATCGAGAGTGTACAAGTATTATGACCTTCTATGGGCGTACTCAGACCCTCCACCTAAAATACCCATCATAATGGAGTGGCTCATGTGTACCCTTTTCACTGCTAAAAGGGAATCTTTCACCCATGTGACATCATCATAAACAACCCCATTCAATCATGGAGTGGAACAAATGTTGAACCAATTTTTACCTCTTATGTTCCATATTCCATTTTTGTAACCCCCCCATGGGAGTGCAAGGAACGTTGATTATGGCCCAGCTAACACTCACAGGACTCACGTTGGGACTCCCTATGTGGTACCTCACACCAACATTTCTCAAGATAGATTACAAACCCACACATTATGATATGGTGTCAGTATGACAATTCCCCCCTATGGCTTCACTTTTCGAATCCATGACACCTGTGATTCATCCACCACCGACAGTCACAAAACCACAAAATAGGGGAATCATTCAACCTAAGCTAAACACCCTCACCAACAGAGGCAGTAATCAGCTCAAGTTGAAATCCACCACCACAATCAACCATGCCCGTAAATATTCATTAGGGAAAACTAATCTGAACATGAAGGATGCTACCCAACAAACGTTGAAGGCACCCATCATTCATGATACACTAACCATGTGGGTCACATCCCCGTGTTCTTTATGTGGACAAAAATTTCATGCAATGAATATGTTCCCTACCTTAATAGAGATTAGAACTTGCTCAATACACCTGTTAGTGTGACATATGCCCCTCAAGCTGAGATTGGGTCCCATCAAACCCCTTGACCCCTAAGTCCAAATCCTTACACACCAACAAGGTATTCTCAATTTGTTCTCAATATGGACACTACACTCGCCATTATCCTGATCTCCCATGATTTCATAATGCATTGGACACTATTCATCTTACTTAACCCTTATAATAGGACATCCCAAAACCCTCATTGAAACCTTCCACTCCTAGCAGTACCAGGAGAATATCTCCACCATCATTCAGAAGTCCTACTCACATCTTAATTCAATACCATGCTACTTTCCCATGTCAAGAGTGTAAACTAATGTCCTGCCATATTTTTCAATGTCCACTAATAGCTACCTACCGCACCCTCTTAGCATAACAAAGCAGGTTTGTGGACAACCTCATCCCGGTAGATGTGGTATTATGAACGGTAGTGGAAGAGTATGATACCTTGACTAAGAGTAACAACAAGGAAAACCTCCCTGTGGTATTCCTTTCACTAGGGAACCAAACACCATTAGGGCTCCCCAAGCCACCAATCACTTCTCAAGAACAAATCCTTCCTCCTTCGTTTAGCCACCATGGTGACATTCTCTTCCTAGATAGTGTCCCTCATCCACAAACTACTAGATCATTAGAAAAGGTACATAACCATACCATCGCCACCACAAGTACCAATACAGTCTTGGAATACTCTTTTTCATCCGATGAGGACATGTTTGAGGAATTTATTTTCCCACATATAAGGCTATAATGGATTCCATGAACTTAGATACACCCCCATGGCATATCCTCCATCATCGAGCATCCTTTACATCCCTAGTGATATCCCAACAATACATTATTGAATCAAAAGACTTCTTACCACCAAAGCATGTCTACTAGTTCAAAAACTATAATGTCCCCATTTTCTTGATAATGCCATGGAGAAAACCCTAGCCCTTGAGAACCTGATGGTTCCTAGTGGAGGACTAGCTTATTTAAAAAGGGGGTTAATTTTGATAGATAATAAATATCCTTGTATGAAACTTTTAGACTTAGGATACAATTTTCATGTTTTAATTATTTTATATTATGAATATGTTAACTTTTGTACCCATTGGATGTGCTAGATGGCCAATGGGGGGCACATGAGGCCTTGTGGAAGCAATGGGTTTTCACACTAATTGGAAACTAGGTAAAAAATAAGAAAGATACATAAAAGTAGAAAAAGATAGAAAGGATGACAAAAGCAGCCAGTGATAAAAAGCATGCACAAAATAGGCAAGTGTTGAAAACGTTGTCAGCATGAAAAGAAGGAAACTTTTGGAAGTCATGAGGGAATAGTTTCCAAAAAGGAGAAAGTAAATTCATCCCGAAAGGAGGACCCAGTTTTCAAAAGTGATAAAAGGAAAGTCAGTCTAAAAGTAGGAGGGTGTGGTTTCCAAATAAAGAAAAAGGGCATGATAGCGGAAAATAAAGAAAGCCCCAATTTCAGTCATGAGCATGCATTGATTGAGGAAAGTGGGCAACATGAAGAGTGAATTCGACCTAGAATCCATTTTTACTATAAAATAATGATATCTTGTCACTATCACATCTTTTGGCATTTTTAAATTGTGTATGAGTGAGCCTTGAGCCTCTCTAGTGCTTGGTGATGTGCCCAAACCATATTTGGGTGATGTGCCCCTTAGCAAACGTATTCCATATTTGTTCATAACTCCAATGCATCTAATAATGGAATTTTATTTAAGGTTTTGAATATCATTCCATCCAAGTTCAATACCCTTCACCAGTGGTTAAGAATCTCTTGTTCATATCTCAGTGAATCTCTTGTCTCCCCTCTCCTTTCTGTAAATTTTGAGCTTGATATGGCCATAATGGAGTCACTGTAAATGGAATGTAGACACTTCATTGATATATATAATGTATTAATGTATTTCTTCAATATTTATGTCACATCCCATCCCGTCCACTAGAGAGAGAGCACGACCATAGTGCTACCTAATTGATGCAGGAGCATCCAGCTTGAAGTTCACTTTATTCAAGTCTATGTATAAATTCGCTAACTTCCCAATAGAAGAGAAATGGATCCTGTCAGTGATCAATTTGACAATATACGAAGAAATATCTCAGAGGATATCGAACAACGAAGAAATATCATGATGGAAATCGATGGTCACAATATCTTCTGCATCTGGAAGCATATCAAAGGCTGAGAATCAACCTGTAAGAATCAATGGTGCAGAAAGATTGGGTTTGTGGAATCGGGGAAATATGGAAATTGCGATCCCACATCCCGCATGTGGAATAGACCGTTGTGGATATAGTTCGTTGTGGAATTAGATATTGTGAATCCACATCCCACGAGTTGTAGAAAGGAGATTTGCGGAAGGAAGATTCCTGTCAGGAAATTTAACCCGTTAACATAAGTCTTGGACAGATTTGGTCATTTAGGCCATCACCAATCTGGGCAATCTAAGTCCCAGAATTTAATTGAAAAATGCATTAAAATAAAACATACACAGATGCATACAATTTCAACTATACATCGGAATCAATTCATCCATTCAACACCTTAAACATGTTCATCATATTTCATCAAGCAAATGAAAATGCAGAGATTAACATAGAGATACTTATCTTTGAAAGAAGCCCGTCCTGCAACCAGCTACATCACTGCAACGTTCCACCCAACCATATCCCAGTGTGCTCATCAATCTCTCAGAAACACTGCCACCCTCGAGCTGGGCATGATTCCCACAAGGAATAAGGGAACACTAGCAAACTCACACATAGCCAAGGATACAACAAAATGAAGCCAAGACAACACAGTTGGGTTTATCAAGCTGCAAAGGATCTGGAAAGGATGAATACTAAGCTAGTAAGCTCAACCATAGAGATATAGACACATGCACCAGATCTATCATGGATTCTAAAACATCTACACACCCAACACAAGAAAACATCCCCTTCTCTGGTACACAGTCCCTCATGCTATTCCTTCCAATTCAGTGTTATTCAGGGTGTGCAAAGAAGAAAAACATCCCCCTAGATATGTATGTGAGGTTCCTTCTCACACTAGGTTTATCAAGCTAGTTCAGAGACCAAACAAAAGATGCATACACAGCAATTACAGTTCTGGGATTGAAGGAAAACATCACAGAGGCCAAAATAAAAAATGGCAATTGAGTAAAACAGCCCATCCTGTGCAATTCGTTTCCCAAAAATGATCTATGGCTTCACATGGGCCAAAATGACTCCCTCAGTCCTTGAAATCGTGGGTCTATCCCCCCCCATTGGATGCGCAACACTGAAACACGAAAAAATCCCAACCGTGGGGATGTGAAAATGACCCGAAACATGAAGGATAAAAACCCAGGAGGGTTCAGCTACATGAGAGCTCCCCGTGAATGAAGGATGGATGATCCAAAATGTCCAGCAACTCCCCAAAATGCAAGGGAGAATTCCCCAACAATCTTCAGCTATGTGAGGAAGAAAACACGTGGGTGAATAATGGCTTGGGCCCCTTTTTCCAAGTATTTACTTGGCCTATAAGTCAAAATTCGTTTTCCCAAAAATGGGTGCTCTGCCCAATTCGAAATTGACCCCCATGCCTTTCCCATTCCCATGCAATAAATTCCTTAACTAACTTCTAGATGACTGGGCACAAAAGGAAAAAAAGGGTAGTTGACCACTTTATGGGTTTTCCCTTAGGAATTTGGTTTTTCCCCATTGGCTCAAAGGTTTTAATGCCCCCCCCCCTATTCCTTGTGAAATCATGCCCTCGTCTCTTTAACGTTGCGGCACATAGCTAGCTATGGTATTTTTATTAATCCGCATTTTACATGATGTCTCAAAACACATTGTGACTGACTAGCACATAAACCATCGGCATCGATTTTAATCGTCGACACATAGAACGCTAAACCCATGGTGGGGCCTTTGCCTTGAGCTCCACACCATGATTTAATACAATATTTACATCATATTCAATTTAATACCATGGGGTCAAAACTGGGGTGTTACACTTTATATCATGTCCATAGAAGTACCAATGCTCTTGCAAAGAGCTGAGAAGCTTAACATTCCAATCTCCAAGATTTCTATTCTTTTTAGCTAATGTATTGTTTAAATGCCAGATGAGGCTATCTTTGAGTTTTTTGTGAGATTCATTTCAACCCTATATTAATTTATTTGATATCATAAGGAATATCTATAATTTTAATAATATTTCGAAGCATTTTGGTGGAGTTTTAAATGAGACAATTCAACCTTATAGTCTAGATTTCAATGCAAATTTGACTAGTCTTATTGTTTTGTGTGTTAGTTGGTATTAAATCAACCAATTTACTTCATTATTGTTTTGAGAGTCTATTAAAATTCTGATAATTATTTTCCATGACTGAAACCAATAATTCATGGCCTTCCTTAGGTGTTTGGGAAGCCCAGAAATGATCCCTTGTGAGCAGTCTTAATCACTAGTTTAGCCAATATGAAATTATTAGCCTCCAAATTCGAGTCAATATATGTATAAACATGTTATTTAATGATATAACATCATAATACATATATTAAATATTCCATAATCCAATTCCACTCACCCTTGGTTGTTGGAGATTGAATTCTAAAAGTTCTAGTATGCATATGTTGGGACTCCTAGGAGCCTGGAATTAGACTTCATCCTAGCTGATGTTTGAACACTAAAAGGACCCAACACATTGTGCATAGGAACCTGAACATTCATGAGCATTCCCATGTCTTCATGATCTACCTGAATTCTCCTCCTTCTCACTATTCTAGCTTGAAATCCCCCCCTTCCTATTAGCTTGTTTTAAAATTTATTGTGCAAGAGTTAATGAGCTATTGAATCTGACTTTGGTTCATTACATTTGTATCATATATATTTCCTCTACTCCTATGGAAATTAATAATTCAATTATAAGAAAAATTGCAGCCATTTCCTACTCTGATGATGATTCCTAGGAGTTGTATGGTGATTGTGAATTGTATGAAGGATATTACAATTTCATAGATGAAGAACCAAAATGAAGTACTTCATCACATTTCACATACCAGGATGATAATGAATTATATTCATGAGGCCGAGATCTATTCATGATGGGTTCTCTTGTAGAGGGAGGCCAAAGGAATCATTTATTTATCTTTCATATCATTGGGGATTGAGTGATGGGATTTTGAAGGACATTTATTTTTTAGAGTAATTCTCTCTTAAGATACAAAATTTGTTCAGAGATCCATACTAAAGGACAAGCATGAAAAGGATTTCACGTATGGTTGATGAGGTTTCCAAATAGATGAATCCTATTTTATTTCCAAAGGAGATCCAAAGATCTTTAGGTGCTAGAAAAAATAAGGAGGAGGATGTTGTGAATGGTGGTAAGACATATTTTGGATAAAATCCAAAATAAGGGCATATATTAGATCTAAAATCACCATTTGGGATTCACAATGAAGTAGAAGAAAAGCATACATCAATTGGATGAAAACCAAAATATTCAGTGGAAGATCAAGCTACCATAGTTTTACCACATGAAGATAAAAATCTGATGCAAAGGGATGAACAGAGTTCATATTTTTGTATTCCATTATATCATGATGAAGTTTTAGCCACATAAGAGGAGAGGCTTGACATGAGTGAGAATACACATCCCACCATCATCATTGAGGGGAGCCATGAACAACCTAGTTTTGCAGGTGGGAAAACATAAACAAAAATCCATGAAGGGGAGCACAAGTTACTGCAAGGTGTTTGCAATGAAGGAGAAGGATAAGTTTCTCATGAGCATAAACAGAAAGATATTGCAACAACGAAAGAAGATAAAGGATCATCCCCTGAGTCACCACCTGATATTCCTCATGAAGTTGATCCAAAGAAAGAAGTAGACATCATGTTCAAGCAAGTGAAATTTGCATTGTAGACATCGAAAGACATAATTGAAATCCTTAATAGTGAGTATTGTGCAACAAAAGAGAAGGGTGTTCATTCATTTGACCCTATCACCATTGTTGTAGAAGAACAATCCAGAGAGAAAAATAATACTCTATACATGGTTGAAGGAATACCTACTAATGGGTGCTCAAGTTTCGGTGAGACATGTACTGATGGATGTCCACCTCTCCATGAGT
The DNA here is from genome assembly GCA_001517045.1 of Pseudotsuga menziesii. Classification (NCBI taxonomy): domain Eukaryota; kingdom Viridiplantae; phylum Streptophyta; class Pinopsida; order Pinales; family Pinaceae; genus Pseudotsuga; species Pseudotsuga menziesii. The sequence goes on from LPNX010510619.1 coordinate 224,632, forward strand.
ATGAAAACCTTGTAGAAGTTGGAAAAAAGGTCATTGGATCAATTCCACTTCCACCACATGAACTTCATCAAGTTGATCCTGTGATGAAAATTGAATAGGAGGTTCATTTGAAAGAACCCCATTTTCTTGCAAGGTCATTAAATATGGATGAACAAAAGATTCAAGAGACCCAAAAGATTCTCCATTGAACACATTCTTTAGTTTCGAGAATCTGTCGGAGCATGGAGGAAACATCTTCTATGGAGGATATGGAGAAAATACAGAAAGAAGTATCCAACACTAAAGGTAAAATCTTGAGTTTTATTTATGATTAAAGAGTATTTGTGGGATCTTTTTGAGATGTATCATGGAGTAAACTTGAGAGATGCAGAAAAAAAATGGCGAGCTCACAAAAGAATTGAAGTCCACCCATGATTCTTTGGACAGATTCCGAAAACCCATTCAAGAATATCAGATGCAGAATGAGCATATTCATAAGTAGTTGCAAAAATCACTTTCACCTTCCTCTCTTTCAATAAGTCATTAAATGACTAAATGCATTCAATTTTCATAGGGGGGCCTCATGATATGCTGGATCATGAAGATTGTTTCGATCTGTAGGTATTTGAAAAGGATGGATGCAAACAAAATGAAGACAAAGAACTTGCATTATTTCAGAGATATTTGGAGCTACCTCTTGGTGAAGGTTGTATAGTTTTGGAGGAGGCACAATATGGTACATTTGATGAACTGATAAAAGGAGACAAGGACCCATCCACCTTCTTGATGGATGAGTATTGCAGAATTTTCAATTTGGTGCATGATATTTCATCCTATACAATTCCTACTACAACCACATCGCATGAGGATGAAAATTGGGTGAAGGGATTTTTCTTATTGGAGCCACATGATGAGAAGTATGCTTCCCCTTTTCCTATTGATGACTTGATGATAAACCCTTAGGGTTTGAAAAGTGTGACAGTCCCTTACCAAATTTTTGAGCATCAGCAGAGGAATCTATCTAATGTCTCCATCATGCACATTGATGCATGGGAGGTCCATTGGAATCACTTGAGTGGAAGCATAAATAAAAATTTGAGATCTTTGATTCGAGTGAACCCTACACATGGGGAAGCTACATGCTTTCCATTTGGATCTGTAAGTTGGATTTTGGATTCCTCCACTGATTGGGTGAGTGTATACATGTTGGAGTTGAACAACCCCAAAGGTAAATTTCTTTCTTGCATAAGTGAAGTTTCATCATGTGCAAATCATAGTTCATATGAGTAGTGTCCTGAGAATCTATGGTTTTGATATGATGCTCGCAATATACATTTATGGACATGGGGTCACCACCTATTCCATGAGAAAATAAATGATGTGTGTTTCAGTGCTACCTTGCACATGGAGTCACATATTTTGAAGAGTGTTGATATGATTTGGCCCCACTTTGAGGAGTTACATGCTTGGATGTAGTTGAGACATTAGGATTGTGACATTTCTTGTAATGATATCTTTCCAAAAGTGGCAGGAACATTTGGATCATTTCAGAGGAAGCAGCGGGATCCAGGCATTTTACTAAGTTATCTTAGTTGGGTTGAAAATTTTGTTGAAAAGGGGTTATTCATTGGGGTATGACTATAATTAGAGTGGTGCAACATAAACATGGTGAACCTTTAGTATTTATCTCAAAATTGACGAATCCAATTCTAGATAGATAACAACATATTCTAAGGATTGAAGCCACTGGTTGGATTCATAGATGGTTGGAGTTGGTTTATTGCTTGAGGACAAGCAATTTTGGGAGGGGAGGACTATATTGTCCCCATTTTCTTGATAACACCATGGAGAAACCCTTATCCCGTGAGAACCCTATGGTTCCTAGTGGAGGACTAGATTAATTAAAAAGGGGGTTAATTTTGATAGATAATAAATCTCCTGGTACGAAACTTTTAGACTTAGGATAAATTTTTCTTGTTTTAATTATTTTATATTATGAATATATTAATTTTTGTACCTAGTGGATGTGTTAGGTGGCCAACGGGGGGTGCATGAGTCCTTGTGGACCCAATTGGTTGTCACACTAATTGGAAACTAGGGAAAAAATATAAAGATCCATAAAAAACATAAAAAGATAGAAAGGTGGACAAAAGCAGCCAACTAGAAAAAACATGCACAAAATAGGCAAGTGCAGAAAAAGTTGTCCGCATGAAAAGTAGGAAACTTTTGGTAGTCAGGGGGGCGCAGTTTCCAAAATGGATAAAGGAAATTTATCCCAAAAATAAGGATGGAACAATTTCCAAAAGTGAGAAAAGGAAAGTCGGTCTAAAAGCAGGAGGGCACAGTTTCCAAATGAAGAAAAAGGGCATGTTAGTGGAAAATCAAGAAAGTCCCAATTTCACTCATGTGGGAAAATTGGTTGAGGAAAGTGGGCCACATCAAAAGTGAATTCGACCTAGAAGCCATGTTTCCTATAAAATAATGATAGCACATCACTATCACATCTTTTTTCATTTTGAAATTGTGTATGCGTGATCCTTGAGCCTCTCTAGTGCTTGGTGATGTGCCCAAGCCAACTTTCGGTGATGTGCCCCTTAGAAAACATATCCCATCTTTGTTAATAAATATATTGCAGACATTAATGGAGTTTTATTGCAAGCTTTTAATATCATTCCAGACAATTTCAATACCTTTCACAAGTTGTTAAGAATCTCTTATTCATATCTCAGTGAATCCGTTGTCTCCTCTCTCCTTTCTGTAAATTTTGAGCTTGATATGGCCATAATGGAGTCACTGTAAATGGAATTTTGACCCTTAATTTATATCTATGATGTATTAATTTATTTCTGCAATCTTTATGTCAGGTCCACAGAATTATCAGTGCTCTTGCAAAGAGCTAAGAATTTTAACATTCCAATCTCCAAGATTTCTAGTCTTTTTAGATAATGTATTGTTTAAATGCCATAGGATGGTATATATCAGTTTCGTGTGAGACTCATTTATACCCTATAATATTTTATTTGATATCATAATTCATATATATAATTTTTATCATAGTTCGAATCATTTTAGTGGAGTTTTAAATGAGACAATTCAACCTAGTCTAGATTTCAATGCAAATTTGACTAGTCTTATTGTTTTGTATGCTAGATGGTCTTAACTCAACCAATTTACTTCATTCTTGTTCTAAGATTCTACTAATAGGATTCGAATTATTTTCCGTGGCTGAAACCAATAATTCGTGGCCTTCCTTAGGTGTTTGGGAAGCCCAAAAATGATCCCTTGTGAGTAGTCTTAATGACTAGTTTGGCCAATCCAAACTTATTATCCTCCAAATTTGAGTCCATATATGTATAAACCTATTATTTTTTATATAACATAATAAATATATATTAAATCTCCCATAATCCAATTCCACTCACCCCTGGTTGTTGGAGATTGAATTGTAAAATTTATAGTATGCATATGTCGGGACTCCCATGAGCCTGGAACTAGACTTCATCCTGGATGATGTTCAAACCCTAAAAGGACCCAAAAAATTGTGCATAGGAACCTAAAAAAAATTTATCATTCCCATGTCATGTTGATCTTCCTGAATTCTCTTATGCTCACTATTCTAGCTTGAAATTCCCCCATGCCTATTAGCTTGTTTCAAAATTTCTTGTGTAAGAGTTAATGAGCTATTGAATCTAACTTTGGTTCATTAAAAAACCCTTTTCATTCTCCATATGCTTTTGAATAAGGAAATCTTTCTAACATCTCGCCAACCATTCAAATAGACATCTCTACCACTCCCAGATTGGTCGAGAATATTTCTATTGGAGCATCATGTTCCCCACAAGAGATCAATGACTTTATTGTCGTATTCAAAGAATTTTGAGAAAATATTTCATGGTCATATGCTGAAATTCCTGACCTCAATCTAGAAATTTTTTAACACCACATTAGCACATGGCCCGATGTCATTCCTATTCGACAAAAAAAATGACCAGTGCACCCCTCTAAGGCCCCTGCCATCAAAGATGAGATGGAAAAACTCTTGCATGTAGGATTCATTTACCATATTTATTATACATCATGGGTGTCTAACATGGTCCCAATAAACAAAAACAAAGGCACCATTCGGATGTGCACCAAATTTTGTGATCTCACTTAGCTTATCCCAAAGACAATTTCCCCACCGCGTTCATCGACCATATTATAGACTCCTGCACTGGCAGTTATATGTTATCCTTTATGGATGGTTTTTCCAGCTACAATAAAATACATATTCTCCCCCAAGATCAGTACAAAACTGTATTTACCACCCCATGGGGGGCTTTTCCAGCAAATTCATTCCCTTTGGACTCAAAAACACAGGAACTACCTTCCAATGAGCAATGGCATATGTGTTTAATGACCTCATAGATATAATTTTATACTTTCTAGATGACCTCACAACCAATTCAAAGAAATGGGTAGATCACATTTAGTATCTACGCATCATCTTTACACGATGTTGTAAATATAATATCCGAATGAACACCCATTAAGTGTGTTTTGTGCGTCAGCGCAGTTCTCCTATTAGGTTTCATATTTTCACAAGTAGGAATCACCATGGACCCCTCTAAATTTCAAGCCATCATGGTATTACAAACCCCACGGATGCGCCACCAGCTGCAAAGTATCCAAGGAAAAATCAACTTCCTTCATCACTTTGTCCCAAATTACGCCACACAGGCCCATGGATTTTTGTGGCTACTTCACAAAGACATCCCTTTCCAGTGGGATGATCATTCCCAAATCTCTTTCAAAGCACTAAAACAAGTGTTATCCTCCGCACCATTGATATCTCCACCAAATTTCGTTAAAGACTTCACTGTTTATGTATTAGCATCTAGTTGCACCACCACTAGCATCCTATTCCAGCAAGCCAATGGTAATAATGAGCATGAATTTATTACATCAACATGAAATTATCCAACCCTACCCTCAAATATACCCAAGTTAAGAATATTTCACTAGAGGTCATCATTTCCATGCAGAAGTCATGCCATTACATTTTACCACGCACAACTATGGTGATCACAGACTCTAATCATATGCAATGCTTACTTAGTCGTTGTCTCATCAACAGTAAGTTTGCACCATGGATCGTAATCCCCTGGTAATTCAATCTCAAGTATGTAATCCCTAAAAGAAAAAAGGCCTTAGCTCTCATCGAGCTCATTTCAGACCTCCCCTTGCCACGCAAGGAAAATCAGTGAATGATCACTTACCTGATGAGCACCTTTTCAATATCACCACCAATGACCCATAGTATGGTGATATACTGAATTACCTCAAAACCAATAATTCTTTCCCTTGCCTATCTCGTGATGACAGACGACGCATTCGCCACCAATCCCCATGGTAACTCCTCCTTGGATATGTTCTCTATTATCGTGGCATTGATACCATTTTGTGACATTGTTTGTCTCACATTGAGTTGGAACAAGTTATCAATGATTTCCATAGTGGAGCTTGTGGTGGTCACTTCTCTAGCTTAGCCATGACCCAAAAAATTCTTCGTGCAGGGTACTTTTGTTCATCCATCTTCAAGGATTATGTCTATGTTGTCAAAAGATGCACCAACCGTCAAGTTTTCACTTGCAAAATGCGATCCCCTCAACTCTCCTACACCTTTTCATCACGTCAGGACCCTTCTACGAATGGGACATTGACTACATGAAATGTCACCCAACCTCCTCCCAAGGTCAAAAATACATCATCATCGTTGTAGACTACTTCACAAAATGGGTCAACGCTATGTCTACCTTTGACTGCAAAGTCGTCATCGTCGTGAGGTGTTTCTTTAACCATGTCATCACATGATTTGGAATCCAAAACAGTTAGTCTCTGATAATGGAAAACACCTCTGTGATCAAAATTTGGAAGAACTATCTTCCCTCCTAGTATTTAAACATGACTTCTCTACCCCCTACTACCCCCAAGTCAATGGCCAAGTAGATGTAGTCAACAAAGTTATCAATGCTACACCACACAGCTGACAAGAACAAGTCTAATTGACACCACATACTCTTACCTACCCTCTGGGCTTACAAAACATCAGTCAAAATTGATACTATATTCATGCCATTCCACTTGGTCCATGGGGTCAAATTTTTCCTCCCTATCGATTGTCAAAACCCTCCCCTCCATTTAGGTATTGAATTACTACTTGATACCTCGGCATTGGAACAAAGGTTGTTCACAGAAAGTAATCTCCTAGGAATTGGCCACCCACAGAAAGTAATCTCCTTGAATCCAACTATTGCATAGTTGTGCATTTACTCCCCTACCTCAAACAATTCAACATAATCAAAATACTCATCACCAAATTGCAAGGAATATTTACCACAGCCATCTCATACCTCCATGAACATTCAACCCATCTACAAAATATCCTTCATACCATCACCTCCTCTAAGACAAGAATGGGCCCCCTTCCCTCAAAAGAAACCAATTTTAGTTATTCCTGCAGGAACACTTTGCATGGAATTGATTCATGGGGCACCCTTCTTCTCATTTGCAAAACAAACCTCATTTCATCTTGGAAAAGGTTCCCCAACCCACGTAAAACCATGGGAACCCCTCCCATCATCAAATTGACTCCCCGAATCACCAAAAACTATGGGAGTCCCACCATCATTAAATTGGTCCCCCAATGTGCCCAAAACCATGGGGACCCCACGAAATATTCTTTATGTACAAATAGTTCCTCATTTCACTAACACATGGGAACCAATCAATTCTTTTGGAAACAACCCCCTGATCACCTTTGCTCAATGATGATGAGTCTCTTGGTACCTCATAATCATGTATTTATCAATCACCACTCTCTCAAGTATTGTGTCTCTAACAAATCCCTTCATCTACAGTTTGTTTCCTTCCATTACACTCCCACCTAAAGTATGATATTCTCAGTTCTTTCTGTATTCTATCATCAATTAAAAGAAGTATGAGCCCCATGCTTACCAACCATTATTTTGTTAGGTCAATTGGTCTCACTATTGGTTACAACATGATTTTCATTCATTAGACAAGACCCTCGTCTTGTAATGATTATTCAGCTCTCATCGACGCCAAATCCTCATACTTTGATATTTGAAGAAGTAACAGTGGTACCTTGAGATTCTTTTCAATCACAATAATGGATTGCTTCGGACTAAGTAAGGAGAGTCATTAGTGCTCCTTACCTTAGTAATATCTTACATGTTCTACATCAATACATTTAATCGCATCAGGGGAAGTTGTACATCTCGAAGTTAGGAGTGTTCACGTTTGAAAAGTATAGTAGCATCATATTTGGTATAGTGTAGTCTCTTATGGATTCACCAACATTCCATACACCTGCCCCAATGGGATTCCTAAGATTCTCAACAATTTCACTTCCTTAGAACTAGTTACACTGATTCCAAGTTCATGTACTCTTGCATGGTTTGAGACCACCCTTGTCCATGCCCACGATAGTTTATGAGATATCCCTTGATATCCTCATTTTTTATCCACTATGGCCATTTTCATGAGCATGGGTATGCCCACCTCGTTTGTATAAAACAACACACTCCCTTCAAAAAACTTTCCCCTTCGGAAGGTCATTCTTGTCCACACAATTTGAAGAACCAACAAAGAGAACACAAAAGAAACAATGATGCATTATCAACTCTACAGTACCCTCAAAAACTCATACATCAAGGGACATTTGTTATCACTAAAAGCTTAGACACCTATGACAATTTCACAATTCACACGGTAAAGCATCATCAACATACAACATGCATCCAACCAAATACATCTTCACAATATCAAAAGAGAAAATTGATTCCAAAATGGCCCCAAAGAAGTCAAAAGACACAATCGTGTGGGTTAAAAGTTATTTATAGATGCTACATCATGCATCTCCATAACAACGCCCACGTTGCAGTGTGGATTTTCCTTCAAGATCCACGTGACTGACACAAACAATGGGATATCACCCACTAACAGCGCATTGAAGGCTCATAAAATATCCATTTACTCAAGAAATTCAAATTTTGGTCTTCCACACACTTCGTTGCCTTAAATTTCCTCTTGGTGTACTTTGGAGCCAAAACATTGACCATTGAGTTCACAATATGATATTTTTATTTATTGGCCACCTCTTGGCCTATAAAAGAAATCCATGGGAATGCTTATTGTAAGAAGAAATACGAGTAAGGTTATGCTGCTGGAATTGTGATTGAGATTCCTCTTAGTTCACCTCTTCTCTCTTGTCAAGCATTTACCAAATCTCCCTTGCCTCCTTCCCTCAAGGGGAAACTGTTCCTCCCATTTGTTTCCTTAACCATTTTGCAAACAAGTTTGGACAAGAAATGCCTCCCTTAGGAAGATTGCTTTCCTCCTTTTGGAGCTCACATCTCCAAGGTGTTGTACTATCTTGGTCAATGGGAAATATACAAGTAGTTTGGATCACATTGATTGGTGAAGTTTGCATCCTATATTCCCTTTGTTATTTTATTTTGCTTTGTTATCATTTCCTACATTTTGGTTTTGTTTTCCACTAACAATCTCTTGCAAAATCACTTGGGTTACAATATTACCTCATCCAATCCACCAAAGGGGATCCATATATTGAGGACTTATTGCAGCCTACAAGGCCTAGCCCCTTCCCAAAGTGGGAAAGCACTCTTGTGCAATATTTCCCACAACGAAAACTAAAATGTAAAAATTGTCATTTTGTACTAGATGAAGTTTCAGTTAATGTTACATTATTATAGAAACGCGTGTTGCTACTCCAAAAACCAATTCTAGGGATTATAATCAATGTGGTGTAACTATCCAAAAATGTGTACAAGAATGATGTGGTAAATTTTCAAAACGAAATTTCAAATACACTCAAGTGCAAATCAAGCTAGAGTATAATAAAGTATAAATCAAGCCATACTACCTCAGGAATATTAAGGGAAACACTATAAATATCCATTCCTAATGTAAACCAAATATGATAGGATAACATGATTAAGTATTCTTAATAATACCAAGATTCCATATTGATGCAAGGGAAAACAAGTCTAAGCAAAATATCCTACACTCATTTGAATTCAATCATAGGTGTGAGAAACTTAGAAGTACTTCCAATTCATATTCTATGGCGAAGGCATTCGTTATTTCCCTAGTCTAACATTTCTTAAGACCTTTAAATGCACTTTACTAAAGTTTTGAAATAAGGACAATTTTTGTTTCAAGCACAACAAAATGGAGTGGAATCATGGCACAAGTTCAAAATGGCTTACATATAATGAATGTATAATTCAAATCAACTTTAAAAACTTGATTTGTATGCTTAACTTGGTCTTAATAGAACTTTTAGCAATAATCATGTGTTTTTTTTTTCAATGTAAAAAAAATGTGTTACAAGGCATTTTTGAAGGTGCATTGTGTAAACCAAAAAAGGTAATAATTAGATTAGTTTTACAAAACAACAAATTTTAATATTCAAATTGAAAATCTCAAATTGTAGTAAGGTGGATACTGTAAATTACACATTTTCAAATTTTAATCAATCAATTTGGGCAATAGACAAACCTTGAGCATGCATTTTAGTGAAACATGAAAGTTTCGTTGATTTCATTAAAAGGTACAATAGCTGTTGACTTGGTAAATTATATGCCAACAAAATGAGATAAATTTGGAAATTTTGATATATAGATTTTGTCAACAAAAAAAAATAGAAATCTATAGAATTCAAGTATCACTTTTTATAAAGAAAATTTATATGAACCTTGGTGTGCATTTCTCTAAAGCCATTCATGTATTTTTGTAACCCATTTGAATAATGAACTTTGAATTTTCGATAAATTAATACAAATTTTACATTCTTGGTAAAGTTTTGCAATGGGTTGTAATTTGAATTGGTAAGTTTAGGTTGGATTAAAGAACAAAATCCAATGAGTGTAAGCATAAACATGAAGTTTCTTAATGAACAAAGGGTTTTTTTATCTCCTTTTTATTTTTTATTTTGTAGAGTTTGTTGGTGAGAAATATATAGGCATGTGCATAGGATTTGAAAATGTAATGAGGCATGATCTAGTAGTCATTAGCTCAATAAAGTTGTAAATAATGTTGTTGGAGGTATTTGCTATAATATTTTTGTGATAAGAAACTAAAGGTATTTGCTATATTTTTGTGATAAGAAACTATGTGAGTTGCTAGAGGACAGTTTTCAAGGCAAAGTGTGTGCATTTGGAAATCAATCAAGGACATATAAGACAGTTTGTGTGCATAGCATGGAAAAACACAAAACAATGAGGATATTTTCCTTATATCATGCATTTGGAAGATTTGGGAGGCATTTTATTAGAGTTCACAAACTTTGTTCAATCTGTAAAAAAATATAGTTTAACTTGAGTAGTTTTACACAAACGAATTTTAAGAATCAAATTAAAAATATGGAAATGTAGGAAGGTGAAGAATGAAATTCTCCATATTTAATCAATCAATTTAGCCAATAAATAAACCTTGTGCATGTATTTTAGGAAAGCAGTGTATTTCTGTCAATTTCAGTGACAAATGCAAAAGTGTTGACTTGGAAAATTATATGCCAACAAAATGAGGCCAAATTGGGAATATGATATATGTGTTTTGTCAACAACATAGAAATATACATAAATCATATATCACTTTTTGTAAAAGAATTTATATGAACCTTGGTATGCATTTTTCTATAACCGTTCATGTATGTAGCCTGTTTGAACAACGAACTCAAAATTTTTGAAAAACTAACACAAATTCTACATTTTCGAAATTTTTTTGCAATGGAATGTAATTTCAATTTGAAAATTTTGGCTAGTTGAAAAAGAAATAAGCTCCAACACAAATATGAAATTTCTAAATGAACAAAGGGCCTTGGACTCTTCTTTTGATTTGGATTTTTGTAGAGTTTATTGTTGTGGGATCTATATACCCTTGCATGGTCTCTGTAAAAGTAATGAGGCCAGAGAAAAATGGACATTGACTCAAAAAAGTTGCAAATATTGTTGTTGAAGGTCTTTCTATAGTTTTTGTGATATCAAACTATGTGTGAATTGTTAGATTTCAACATTCAAAGAAAACTACATGCATCTGGATATCAGTAGAGTAAATTTAAGACATGGCTTTTATTCCTAACATGGAAAATCACATAAAATTGAAGACGATGTTTGTATACCGTGCATGTGGAATATTTGGAATGCATTTTTTATGGGCTTCACAAACGTTTCACATCCTGTAGAAAAAAAACGATAATAGAGTTTGAATAGTTTTACACAACAAATTTTAATACTCAAATTGAAAATATTGAAATGTAGTGAGGTGGGGAATTGAAAAATACGCATTCTAAAATTTGGGTCATTCAATTTGGCCAATAAATAAACCCTGTGCATGCATTTTAGTGAAGCAAGGTGATTTCTCAATTTCAATGAAAAACACAAAAGTTGTTGACTTTGTATATTATATGTCAACAAAATGAGGCTAAGTTAATAATGTTGATATGTGGATTTTGTCATAAACATAAAAATTTACAGGCATCATATATCACTTTTTGTAAAGGAAACTTATATGAACCTTGGCGTGTATTGTTTTAAACCTACTCGCATAGTTTTGTAGCTTGTTTGACAATTAACTTGAAACTTTTGAGCAATTAATACAAATTCTGCATTATTGGTAAAGTTTTGTAATGGGTTGTAATTTCAATTTGAGAATTTAGGCTAGTTGAAAGAACAAAATCCAATGAGCACAAGCAAACACAAAAAATTTCTAAATGAACAAAGGGCCTTTGACTCTCTTTTTGAATTGGTTTTTTGTAGAGATTATTTTTGTAGGATCTATAGACCCATGCATGCGCTTTTTAAATATAAAGAGGCCTCAAAAAATTGGCCATTAACACACAAAAATTGCATATATTGTTGTTGAAAGTCTTTGTTGTATTTTTTTGTTATAACAAACTATGTGTGTGAATTTTCTATTTAAATTTTGCATTTACAATTTTATGGTTTATTGTGAGTGCTCTCGCTATGTGACTTTGATTTGCAAGTCTGTAGCCTGCATCACACATTTGTCCAAAAAATATCTTGACCTTCAAGATATAATCCAACTAATAATTCATTTTTTAAAGATTTTGCACTTTCAGGAAATGCAAGTAACTCTTACTAAAATGTTTTCCAAGGTCTGCATATGGTCCCAAATAATGTTCTAAACGATTCTATGGATTTCTTATGAGATACCACACTAATATAGATGGTTATAATTAATGTCCCATTCCTAAAAATTCTACAAATTTAAACATCAACCTCACTACCCAAAAATAGCATAGATGCAAGCCAAATTTACAAAAAAAACACTCCTTAGGCCAAAAAAAAAAGCCTTATAAAGGTTTATGGATCCTTAATAAACTAAAATATAACTATTTATCATCATTTGAGAGTTGTAGTCCAAGATAATAGAAAGGTACGACATATCATGAGTCAGTGTTTTGTTATCGGATAAATCTACTCAATCAGAATTAAGCCAGATCTCCCTAGTCCAAGTGGATCTAGAACAAATCAAATACAGAATACAACCTACTTTCCTAGATCAAATGGAAATGCAAAGTAATGGATAGATCACCTACCTGAAATATGCAGATCCTCTTCTCTCTTGGTTGATCCAAGCTCTAGAGTCTTCAGATCTTCAACTGCAAAACCCTATCAAGCAAGTGGAAGCCAGCAAACAGTATATGCATATCCAAACATATAATTAATCAAAGCTAACTAATTAAGGAAGAAATCTCTAAACATTATTAACACGACAATGTTTATGGAAAGAGATTTGTATTAATGTAATAAAGGAGATACATAGAATTACATGGGAAAGAACATTACAACCTAGCCTTAACGCTGCAATCTTTCATCCAACAATCCAAGCCAAAGCCTCCAAATCAAGGTAGTAAGTCTCCCAATGGATGATAGGGATCACCTAGAAATTCCACCAGCATAATAGTACCATATTCCTTCCTCCCTTCATAATGGAGAGAGGGTTCAATTTATAAGGATAAAGGGATAGAGTAGGCTGAGGATTAGGAGGAGGGATCTAATGGATCTTCCATATAGGTTAGGAATCGAATGCCACCTCACCTAAATGATAGCGATAGACATCCACCTCATCCACCTTTGAGAAGGGTCTCGAAGCTCTGTTTTTTTCCCTCGAAATAGCACCGGCACACCTTCCATGAAGGAAAAAAGCATTGTCGATGCACCTAGTAGTGGGAGACAGAGCGTCGGTAATGGCACACCTAGCATGAAGGGAAAAAAGTGCCTTCGGTGCACCTAGCATGAAGGACAAGAGTGTCAGCCTTCCTAGAGAGGGAAAAAAGGCAGAAAAAACCTCAGCATCAATCCAGTTTAGCAAAGAGAAATTTGGGGATTAGGAAAAGGTTTAACACATGGATCAAGAGTGCAATATTTCAGTGTAACATAATGCCCCCCAAAGCATGAAGTTAGAGGAATGTGATAGGTGAATTCTTTGCGAAGTGAAGAAATCTAAGGCAAGGATGTTGGCTGGAAGCTGCTGCAATACTACTGACTCAAATATCAATTGAATCATAACATGGTTGCCGACCAATACAATGCATATCCATGGTAGTAGAGACTGACTAAACACAATCATGGCTACTAGACACAAGCTTAGATCCATGATGAGATGACAACACAGCCACGACCAATACAAAGTGGATCCGTGTAATATGACTCAAACAAACTCCATCGCAACCTGGGAGAAGATATCTGACAACCCAGGATCCTTAAGTCAAACCTGCAATGATACAAATCTAACCATGTGATTACAATGTCTTGACGTCGAACATGGTGGAAACCACTTGATTACCAGTCAATGATGTAAACGGTTAACAAGTGTGAGGGAAATCACCATGGATGTCAATGATTCCCAAATTATCTCAGTACATACCATCGAATGTGAATAAAGGACTTGGAGTCAAACAATCGATGAGATATTTCAATCAAGAGCCAATGATGTAAAATCATGTTGAAAGCGAGGTAACCTACCATTAAGGCATGCAGGCCCAAGGTACTTGACTTGGTTTCTAAGTCTAATTCCTGGATGAGGTGTTGAAGTCGACAGGAATAGACTCGTCGAAGGAGGGCCATGATGAATACCCCATCCTCGACACGAAACACGATCAAAGATGTTTTGGAGTAAACCAAAAAGCAGAGTGATGTACAAGAGTGACTCAGAGATGACCAACATGATAGAAGGTAAACTGAGTGCAGACAGTGAATAGATGACCAAATTTATCTTGAACATGGGCATGGCATGACTTGGCACTATTGACACGAGAATGATACCAATCCCCCAATGCAACTGCGATGAGAGTATTCTTGGACAACTCAAAGGAAGTAAGAAGACTCAAGGAATTAGCAGGACTCGATGAAAAAGGGATTACCCAAGTACTGAAATGCATATGCAAATGATTGCCATGTTCAAGAGTGACTATGTACTGCCATAACAAAATACAAACTCTTTCCTTAATTTCCCCATCATGATTGATGAGTACCTCTTTGCTTTTTAACGAGCTGGAAAAGGGTAACAAACGCTCGATATAGCTTGTCCTTCGGACGAGTCCAATCTCATATGTTTTACGAACCTGAGAAAGGATGGGTTCATTCCCAGAAAGGGTCCTTCATCATTTGATTTTATGAGTCTGACGAAAGCAAACTCATTTTTCGTTTCATGTTTAGAGAGTCTGAAATGACTAAGAAGACTCCAAAAAGTCATTTTTCGTAAATAGGCCTAGTCGGTCTGAAAAAGAGATAACCTACCACCAACTAGTCGACCGTTCTGATACTTTTACAAGCGTGAACGTAACAAGTTTGCTTGGAAATCTTTTTGTGTTTTTAAGGAGACTGAAAAGAGCTTAAATATAACTCTGGAACGAGTTCTTTTTTCATAATCCAATTTTAACTAGGGATGATTTTAAGGAACCATACTTATTTAAAAGTGTATAAATGTTGGCGGATATTACCAATTCTTAAAACGCCAACTATAAAATGATTGGCGATATTTTTCAAAAAATATTTTAATTTCCAAGGATTTTATATCGTTTATATAATAATTTGGCGATTTTTAGGGTGAAAAAATTTTACCCCATCAAAATTGGGCGAAACAAGGCTTCAAAAAATGCAAAATGGCAAATATATTTTGGGAGAAAAACATGGAAAAATAGCCCACTGGGCTAAATTTCGCCCCTAAAATTATCCTTGATTTTAACGAATCTGAAAAACAGTAAAACTAAACTCGATAGCTCTTCACTAAGTTTTTAACGAGCACGAAAAAGGTATAAAAGGCACTCAGAACCTTTTTCATGTTTGAATCCAGAGCACGAAAAAGCGATAAAGTAAGCTCAAACCAGTTTTCATGTTTTAACCAGAGCACAAAAAATGAAAAGTAAGCTCAACACCATCTTACTGTTTTTAACAAGCTCGAAGATCAGTTGAAAGAATGCTCAGGGTATCTGCTTCATTTTTTAATGAGCTCGAAGATCAGTGGAAAGAATGCTTAGGGTATCTGCTTCATTTTTTAACAAGCTTGGAACAGATAAAGAACTATGTTTAAAGCGTCGTTTCATGGTTTAACGAGCTTGAAACTAAAATAAAGTATGCTCAAAACATGGTTTCATTTTTTATGCAAATTTTTTATCGAATAAATCTACTCAATCCTAATCAAGCCAGATCCCCCTAGTCCAAGTGGATCTAGAACAAATCGAATACAAAATACAACCTACTTTCCTAGATCAAATGGAAATGCAAAGTAACAGATAGATCACCTACGTGAAATATGCATATCCTCTTCTCTCTTTGTTGATCCAAGCTCCAGAGTCTTCATATCTTCAGCTGCAAAACCCTGTCAAGCAAGTGGAAACAAGCAAACAATATATGCGTATCCAAACATATAATTGATCGAAGCTAATAGTTAAGGAAGAAATCTCTAAACATTATTAACACGACAATGTTTATGGAAAGAGATTTGTGTTAATGTAATCAAGGAGATACATAGAATTACATAGGAAATAACATTACAACCTAGCCTTAACCCTGCAATCTTCCATCCAACAATCCAAGCCAAAGCCTCCAAAGAAAGCTAGTAAGTCTCCCAATGGATGATAGGGATCGCCTAGAAATTCCACCAGCATAATAGTACCATAGTCCTTCCTCCCTTCACAATGGAGAGAGGGTTCAATTTATAAGGCTAAATGGATAGAGTAGGTTGAGGATTAGGAGGAGGGATCTAAGGGATCTTCCCTATAGGTTAGAAACTGAATGCCACCTCACCTAAATGATAGGGATAGACATCCACCTTCGAGAAGGGTCTCAAAGCTCCATTTTTTCCCCTCGAAACAGCACCGGCACACCTTCCATGAAGGGAAAAAGCATCGCCAGCGCACCTAGCAGTGGGAGACAGAGCGCCGGCAGTGACGCACCTAGCATGAAGGGAAAAAGCGCCTTCGGCCCACCTAGCATGAAGGACAAGAGCCTCGGCCTTCCTAAAGAGGGAAAAAAGGCAAAAAAAACCTCAGCATCAATCCAATTTAGCAGAGAGAAATTTAGGGATTAGGAAAAGGGTTAACACATGGATCAAGAGTGCAAGATTTCGGTGTAACATGTTTCCAAGTGTTCAAGTTAATAGAAAGGCATAGCATATCATGAGTCATTATAATGATGGATCCTAAATTTTGTTGTTTTATATTTGAATTAAATATGTTGTTATGATTTTGAAGTATATGTGTTTCATTGTAATTTGTTATATTGAGATATTGTTGAAACAACAATGTATTATTTTGCATTATCAGAACTTTGGAATGGCATATGCTTGAAGTATAAATGCTTGGCTTCTTTTAAATAAAAATATGCTAACAACAAATAATTAATGCATAATGTTGAAAGTATTTTTGTGATCAACTATTTGATGCTAGAATAGGGCCATACCTATTGACTATGTAATGTTCTTCCAAGAACATGAATAAGGTGTTTTTATTCTACCAGGATAAAAATTGTGGCTGTTATCTTTGGAGAAAAAAGAATAAACAACCATTGATAACACAACTAATTTTTAATTTAGATGCTTTATGTCCTACAAAGATGAAGAAAGTACTAATGTTGTAACGCTTTTGTTTTTGGGTTGTTATACTCTATGTTTTGAGTAAGCGCAAATCCTCATATAGCAGGTTTTGTTGATTCTAAAAGACTAAAATTAGTTTTTAGGACAATTTGAAAGTTGTACAGAAGTATCTTCTTGAGAGACTATAGGCTAGAAAATGTATAATTCCATTTCAGACTTTCAAATATAAAGATTTTTTCAAGGAAAATAAAAACATTTATAACACAACATAAATATACCATGACAAAAATAATTGAATGTAACAAATAAAATATTAATAATAAATAATAGAATTCACCCTACATATTGCACCAAAACATATAAAAATATATTAATTGAAAGTATTAAATGTTTGCAACTCCAAATGGGGTACACATATCATTATTCCTCATTTATAACAATGATGGAGGGGATCCCATTGATGTGATTCCCATGAAAAGTGTACTTGCACATGAGAATATAGGCTATTGTACAAATAAAAAAAAAACTAAATGCTTGTCCGAGTCTCCATTTATTAGGAGGTTAAGTCTTATCACTTGATCCTAAAGTTGGTTGATATCTATTAGCAAAAGTTGGCCATGTATAGAAAACAACTTTTTTAAGATGCTCATAGCCTTATATGATGAACTCTAGTGAATTATTCTTCTTTACAATCCTAGGAGGTACAAAATTCATTGCAATTAGTTCAAAAATAACCATGAAACTTCATCTAAACAAGAAATTTTCACATAACATTCATTGTGTATAATGTTCTAAGACTTTATGCAATTGAAAACTTTGTTGGAAAGAATATTAATAGTGTAACAATGTACTCGATGTGACTACAATACTTCGAGATATGATGGAAATGCATTGTGTGCTATATATTCTGTAGATACAACTAATCCAACAACCATAATTTCATCATCACCTTTTTGTTACAAGAAGTTAGAAATTGGTGTGTGTATCATCATTCATGGCAATAAAATGACAAAAAAAAATCTCCTTTAGAGTGTTGTTGCCCCACCTTTTAACATAGCTCACAATAAATAAAACATCAACAATGCCCACAACAAAACTAAAGATAGCATTAGATACTATAAAGCCTAATTTATTTGATATGAGTTGAAAAACATGTATTAAATGATACACATGTATACTCACTATAAATGATTTCAGTTTCTATTAGCAAACATTGTTTTGTATAAAACACCTCATATAGATGCAGATTCACACCTTCCATAATATGGTCGCCTCTACCAACAACATCCTCATTATTTTCAAATATTCTTACCCAATAGAATGTTCCACCAGTAAAAACCTCTACTAAACAATCTAACACTTCTAAGGGATATGGAATTTTCAATGATTCATATTCAGACATACGAGGCACATCTTCATAATAAATATAGACATACATGCATGCTTTTATGGTAAAATCAAATGAATTAGTGTTGCACACCAAAAGCCCGTCCATTTGGATAAATTAGTTTCTTCTAATTTTCACAAAACAAGCATCTCTCAATAAGGGATTCAAACATCTGAATAGAATCCCATATAGAACCCTTTCTTGATGACTACAATGGAATGTTTTTATGATATTCATCTGACCCACTTGAAGATAACTATGATTTTATTTGAAATAGTGAAGGATGATACAACATAAAGTTGTCAATTTCTTCTGCATTCACCATTTGAATAGACAAAACATCATTCATAGTATGTGTCCATGTGTCATGGTACCAACAATGAAAAGAATTGGATCATTACCACAAGGATCCAAACATGTCAATTCTATGTATCTTGTTTGGGGCTCATCTATAACTTTGCAGATAATGATGT
This sequence comes from Pseudotsuga menziesii, assembly GCA_001517045.1. Lineage (NCBI taxonomy): Eukaryota > Viridiplantae > Streptophyta > Pinopsida > Pinales > Pinaceae > Pseudotsuga > Pseudotsuga menziesii. The sequence goes on from LPNX010510619.1 coordinate 243,616, forward strand.
CTTCTAAACCATTTTCTCTTTTAATAAGAACAATTGTATCAAAGTTTGAAGCATTTCCCCTAACGTTGATTATTGAGCATCATCGAGAGACATTCTTTGGGAGAATGGAGGCACATGGTCAGTTACCAGGAATATCATTCAGTCTGGGACTGATGCACTTAGTTTGTTACCAAGTTGTTGACTAGTGGTCAACTTTATTCATTCTAGGGCTAAGGCACATGGTCAGTTACCAGGAATATCATTTAGTTTGGGACTGAGGCAGTTGGTCTATTACCAAGTCGTTGACTAGTGGTTAACTTGATTCATCCTGGCGTTGAGGCACCTAGTCAATTACCAGGCCATCACTAGAATCCCTAGACTAGGTATAGGAAAGTGATGTTTGATGTAATCCTCTCCTTGGTCATTGGGGATATGGTACCTCCTTAAGGAACTGGACACCCCTTGTTGGAATAACTAGACTGGGACCTTGGTGTTAGTGGAGAGAACAAGACACCCAAAGAATAATCTTCCTTATATATGATGATGTACTTTGAGTTAGCACATGTGGACCATAGAGTATAAGAGAAGGGGCTAAGAACTTGTCAAAAGGTGACTTACCTAAGAAGGGTGGGTAAAAACACCAAAATGAACTTATAAGGGGACCAACTAATGTATAAAGTGTTAAAAGCCCACAATGAAATTAAAATCCCCAAACAATGCATTTTATATTATTTGTTGACTCCTTGACTTATGGAAGTTTCCCCTTGAATTACCCAATCATGGAATATAAAGGAGGAACCCTCTCAAATGAAAAACACACATCAAGCATCATTCAATCATTCAATCATCTATTTCTAAGAATTCGTTGGGGTATTTTCAACTGCTATCTTCTTTATCTCAGCTATGTTTTTTGTCTTGAGGGTTTGGATCAACTAGTAGGCACACAACAGGGTTCTTTTCTTTTTCTCAAGGCTTCCAAGTACTTGTTATAGTCCTAGACAGGTTTCTCTCTCTCTCTCTCTCTCATATGCAGCCCTAGAGGGCTTGTTTCACTCAGTCCCAGCCTTGTTAGGGCCTCTTCCACTCAACTGCAACCTTGTTAGGGCTTGTTATAGCTAGTAGCAGCCCTATGAGGGATTGGTGAATGCATCTGCAACCCTATAGGGCATCTTCCACTCAGTCGCAGCCCTATTAGGGATTGTTCCAGCCAACGAAAACCTTGTAAGGGCTTGGTTCAGCTAGTAGCAGCCCTATTAGGGATTGGTGAATGCATCTGCAACCCTATAGGGCATCTTCCACTCAGTCGCAGCCCTGTTAGGGATTGTTCCAGCCAACGAAAACCTTGTAAGGGCTTGGTTCAGCTAGTCGCTACCCTAGAAGGGTTTGTTTCAGTAAATGACATCCCTAAAGGGGCTTGATCAGTCAATAGAAGACTGTAAAGGTTTGATCAATCAACAACAGACTATAAAGGTTTGATCAGTCAACAACAAAGGTTTGGATCAATCAACAGTTAACAACAGGCATCCTTTAAGGGTTGGCATCATCATTTGAAGGATCCATATCAACAAGGCAATTCTTTGCTTATATCTTCAAGCATCTCATTGTCAGTCTTCTCTTGGTATGTGTGCCCCGGAGGCAACTTTATCTCTTATGTAAAATCTTGCTCTTAAATATGATCATGTAAAACTCAATCATCTCATATTAAGGAAGATTATTCTTTGTTGGGGTTTTATAACTGAAAATGTTTCCCCAGGGTAAAATTATGTGCTCTTGTGGATGGTTGTTTCTTCTTTACTGTTGGTTATCTACTGTCGATATATAATCTCATAATCATATGCTAAAAGTTCGTTAAAATTGAAAAAGACTGTTACTGTTATTAAATCGAATCTGCATTATAAAATTTAACTCCTAACACACTACATAATTGAGCAACATCAGTTGATAAGGCATTTCCTTATCATTAGGTTGGATATAAACATCATTACCGCTAAATACATCATCATCACTCCAACAACTATTTTTTGTAATTCTAGATAATTGTTGTGCCTTCCATTGTTATATAGATAATTGTTGATTAATTTGTAGTCTATTTTCCCATTTAGTATCCTCCTTAGCAAGTATTTGAAAAGATTATTCCACAACTTCTAGCAGCAACTACTTCTGTTAGTTATGTGGCAATGGATTAGGGTATTGATTGAACATGATTAAATTTATAAAAAGTAAAAATATGGAGTCATGACAAGATTCTCAAATGACCTACACAAGTTACACATGAGATCTCTTAATTGGAAAACAAACGTGAAAATAACTGAGTATTTTTATCGACATAATATAAACATTACATATTAACTAGCATTTAGTAAATACCTTTGATTCATTTTCTCTTTCCAACCATGGTTTTAGATTTGCATCTAGATGGTCCAAATAAATTTCTACAAATAGTTGATGGGAAAATTGATTACTATATTTATACACAGTATCTAATAAATAAATCTAAAACCTACTTCTAGATTAAAAAAGAACAACAAAATTAGAAAAGTAAATTAATAGGTCTTATAAGAATATAACATGAAAAAATATGGGTTCTCAACACTTACATATATTAAACTTCAAGAAACTTAGATAAAGATTATTTGAAAACTACAACTTTCCAAGTACCTCAAAAAATATCAAATTATCAATATTTGTATCCATTAAGCAACTCTTTCTCACATGTACCTTCCATCCTAGTGGGAAACAACCAATACTTTGGAACATTTCATAAAAATGTTCATTTAAGTTCTCAAAAAATTATCGAGCCTAGTTTAAACTTGTATTTTTTTCCCACAATAACTTGAATCTATGTCATGTGAGCAATTGTTTATATCATGTACTTTCAGTAACTAATGGAACCCAAACAAAAATACAATCAAGTCTAAAACAAAATTCATCGTCCAATATATATCGCTAGGCACACAAAAAAATATTACCATTGAATTACTATCACCGTCATTTTTGTTCAAAAGGTTTCTCTAGATTTCTCTTTAATCTGATTTGGTTTGATCACAGATCGCATCTCACAAATCGCATCCGATATGATTTTTTTTTTCTAACCATGGGAACAACAACCTCCCAAGAGTATATCCAATAGCATGCAAGCAAGATATACCAATAACTTGTGACTTAGCAGGGGCCGAGACGTCCCCAAGCCCACCGGGGTGAGCCTCTATCCCAAGGGTCGCTTACCCTTCGAGCCTTGTCACAATAGGCCAATGAGCAACCCTACCTCCCGAGAGATAACACATGTTCTTAACCATTAGGCCCACTCAGGTGCTAGCATCCATATGATTTGAATAATGCTTATGTTTTTTTGTAAGACATACCGCCTAAAAGCTTATTGAAATGGTTCTCTCACAATCATCATGGTGATCGTTCAAGCAGAGCATTGGACTTCATTTTTTCACAAAGTTTATTTCTTAGGTTTGCTCAAGAAGGCTATCCGAGCTGGTCTATTGACAAGATTCTCTTACAATGTTTGTTCAAGCAAGGAGATGACCTAGTTTGAGAACAAATTCATTTTTTCACAAAGTTTATTCTTAGGTTTGCTCAAGAAGGCTATCCGAGCTGGTCTATTGACAAGATTCTCTTACAATGTTTGTTCAAGCAAGGAGATGACCTAGTTTGAGAACAAATTTTGGATATATTGAAAAGGATGAAAAAAAGAGAGATTTTGTCATCGTGGTGCTTTTCTGAAAATTTTGTGATTAGCAATGCTAATTATCTTGTAATTACTTTTTAATCCATTTTAAGGATACATTTAACGGTGGTAATTTCTTAAGCCAACATGTTTTTTCCGTTGTCTGTTTGATTTGTTTCTTTTAGGTGTTTTGGTCAGTGAAAATCGTGACTGATTTGCGATTATCTATTCCTCATTCTACTAAATCTGTTCAAAATGGTCTTTTCCTTATGGTGCTCTTTTGGGCAGAATCTTGGATAGAGTCCCAGTATTATCGAAGATATCGATCCTTGAATTCTCCGCATTTTAGAATGCACGTCCCATGATTCTCCACAACACCTTCATGGTTTTTGAACCGTTGTTGATTATGTTTCAAAAAGCTTGATTCCCACGTATATTGTTCCCCTTGTTTTCTCGACATGTCCATTGTTTCCTGCACCTATCCTATTTTTTCAACTGGGGTGTCTTCTCTACATACACAGGTGGTGTTTTAGTGTTTCCTGTTTCTAGTACTGGAATCAAAACCTAAGGCTTTGAACTCCAATGACACCAACAATAACAATAGAAAATTCAAGCAGAATGCCCCAAAATGTTGGCCATTTTCATGATCACAACTCTAACTAAGCTAATGGTCATAACGCATCATCTAATCAAGAAAACTCAATATTTTCTCTAAACTAGGATCATGGGTGTGCGAACACAGAAGTATGTCATAAACCCTAACAGGGAAGTCCATCATTAAGAAAGATGTAACAGAAATACTATGTTCATTAACATACACAGTAATTACAAGAAAGATGATAGAACGATAGAGATAACTGCATTCAATCTACTAATGAATGTAATGGTACAATCACAAAAAGAAACAAAAATACAGAGAAATTCATAAACCATCACACCTTCAATTAATAAAATCTAATATAACCATCTGCCAAGTTCCATGGAACCTGGAGGCCAAGCCATGCTCTCCGAAACTTCTGAAATACTAACAGTAGCCAATACTCAATCAATGTTACCACTGCCAAAACCGAAAACCAGCAACAACCCTAGAACTGTTCAGAGCTCAAATAATTATACACCATCTACCTGCTCGATGGCTATTTAGCTAACCTTTACAGCGTTCTGTTACTCTGGTGTATGCATGTATCTTTCACATCAAAACTAGTCATTTTAGTACTATTAAGTTATTAACCCAGGTAATTTTCAAAGAAACGTTACAGTAAGTTTGAAGCTGCTTTAAACTTCCAAGTTTAAAATCAATATTACATTACATTTGACCAAGTCAAGCAACATATCCAAAATTGGGATTGATGGTGGTAATATTTAGCACACCTTTAGTTCCTGTGTAATGCATACCGAGCTGGAATACAATGTCATGGAGCTCATGTACTATTATCACAAGCACCACTTCCATTTATATCAATGTGTCAAGGTTATTTCTGTAATATATGCTAATTAGAGTCTAGCAGAGAAAAGCTTGATTAATTCATATATCTTGAAATCTTCTGAATGATTGAATGCCTTTTTTAAGACAAGTAAAGTAGGTTGTGTGAATGGCCTAGAGATGGCCGTATTCATGGTTTTTGGAGCCAAGAATAGTTTACTTATGACATCTCTAAGCTTTCACTATCATAACAGATTATACCAGTTCATTTATTAACTGAACTTCAAAATTACTATTCGTTAGATTTAAATCCAGAATGTTTCAGTGTAATGCCTTTGGATCCTCTTTGGTATATGGCACGTTATCTATGTAAAGTCCATAATAATTGTAAGTATCACTACTACAGTGGCATATCCCATGATTGAGATTTAGTTCCACAATAATACTGTCTTTTCTTCTCACCAATTGATATTTTTTACATTCACACCATAAAAATCCTTTCATTTGAACAACAGAGTCCCCCTTAAGCTGGCAATATCCTCCATATACAAGATAACAACCACTTAGCAGTATAGCCAGTTACACAGATAAAACTTTAGACAAAAATGATTGTCGCAAAGCCATGGTGCTTTATAAACCTTATCTTACCAAAGACAAACTAAAAGAATACAATTTTGTATAAATATAGTGAAATATGCTACAAATTACAATGACATTTGAAAAACCTCATCACTAACTCTGCTTTCCAAAGCAATGGGTGTCTCGCTTGGGGGAGGCTCATAATGCATATAGCCATGGAACTGCTATTATAGCTTTGTTCCAAAGAATAAATAACTCTTGTTACATAATATAGCCGAAAAGATATAACAGTAACCAGATTGTTCTGCAGGAAAGTGATCTAAGGTTAGACTTCACATCTGAAACAAATCTAATATATTCTTAGTGTGCATTACTTTATTAGTTACGACTTCCACCTGTTGCACCTTGTCACCATCTTATACAAACCAGCTCACTCCTGATCACAGCATGTGCGAGATGGCTTTCCAAACAAACTTGGAAAGGCTGACTTTATTCACCTTCATGGACATCAAAAGGCATATCATGATATCTAACAGCAAGGAGTTGATAATTCTGCCATAAAATTCATAACCGACTTAAGCTAGTGGTCCACTGCCGCGAAAACTGCTAGGTGATGCCTGGCGATTAAGTTCCTGGAAACATGAAGCACAAAACAATTTAGAGAATTGATGTTGTAGCATATATTCTTTGCTTGTTTTCAAGTGTTGTTTGAGAATTCTAACAGCTGTAGACTGTCAAAATATTGAGTGCATTCCTTAACTCAGACTCAAACAATTCATGAATAGGAAATGTCCAAGGCAGAAAAATATCAAGGTAAAAAGGTCACAATCTGAAATGAGTTTAACTAGCATACCTCTGAAAAACGCAGGTGTCCAGGTTGTGTATAAGTTGACTTCACAATGGTTTCCCACTTTGGATCGGCAAAGGATGCCTCTGAACCTTGTTGCTGCTTTCCAAGAGGACTTCGTAATCCTGATAACCGTGACAATCGTGAGTTTGGTGAGGGAGTCCGAGGCATGGCACGCCAAAGCCATGACTCAGAAGGAGACTTGGGCAGTGGAGGGGACAGTGGGGGTGGTGAACCAGTGGAAGAAACATAATTTTCAGATTTTGCATTCAGAGGAACCAAAGATTTGTTCTCAGACAACAATTCAACACACTTAGTGGAAATACGCAGAGGCCAACCTTCCATCACAGGAATATCATTTATGCTTTTGTTTCCTACTAAGACAGTGTTTTGTTCCCTGCTGTCTAAGTCCTTATGCACACAGATTTCTCTTTCTGAACAATAGAGTTGTTCAGCTTTCATATTTGCAGAAACAATACTAACTTCAACAGGCTCAAATTGCTTTGGTTTTAGAACTTCACTTTCTTTACCTACTTCCAGCAAGTTCATGGCACCCATAAGATGGGTTTCAGAAACAGAAATTCCTTGTTTAGTCTCACTATTAGCTTCTCTGAGATCAAAAGTGGATTTGTTTCCTTTCACTTGCTCATCATATTCAAAAACACCAGGGTTGGTCTTTGAGGGCCCCACCTTGTGTACCGTGTCAACAGAGAGAGCATTTTCAATTGCTGGACTGACTGAACCAGATCTTGTGGTATTTTCCAGAAAAGATGGCTTCTTCCAAAAACATAAATCATCGGTTCCAATATCACTGATAGCATTGCATGATCTCCTTGATTCCAGAGAAGGAATGTTATCTTCCTTACCTGCTTTAGGAAAACCTAAAAAACCTGCGCCTTCACTAAATGGTGACAGTGGTGCTCCATTCCTATAAGGGGATATTCCACCTGATGTTGGTGTTCTAAATGTGTTAGAAGTTTGGGAATCGCTCCCGTATGATATTCTATGCATTAAACCATCCCCGATTTCAGGTGAATCATTTGCAGAAAAAGCTTTTAAATCGCTTCCCTTCCTCAAGAAGCCATTAGATTTATTCCCATTCACTATCTTTTGCCTGTATATTGCTTCCCAGGTGAGATCCTAGTGAGCCAAAACAGCATATAGTTCAAAGATACATAAGAAAAAATATAATTCAAGTGAAACTCCATTGCCTAAAGAAACAACAGTGAAAGAGAACGATAGTTATCTCATCATTGCCATAGAAGAGATGCTGCAAAGGAAAAAAGCATACCTCATCATCACTATCGCTTAATGCGTCTCCATCACTCAAATTACGTGGGGCATTTCCTCTATTTGGAGCAGGTAACAAAGACAATGGTTTTTTCTTCTTCGTTCGTGCTGAGTGTGAAACAGGGTTTAAATGACAAAAGGCATTTCTAAAGCGCCAAGGGAAGAAGCCACATGCCTTAGGTGAAAAGCCTGAAATTTCGTCATCTTCTTCCTCTTTGATCTCTCGTTTTACGATGTATGGCCTAGACTGAAACGGCAAAGGTTCCCTGTTTTCTCTTCCCTTGCTCAAAGGCATAGTTAAATCATACACAGGAGGCCGCCTCGTAGTTTGCTGTGGTGATTCAGAAGCCATGGCTTTGGCAGCAGGAAGAAACCGGTCTATCATAAAATTGCGAGTTTGAGGGTCAACAAAACGACTTGTCGATCTATGATCCTGATCCTCCATGCCACTTACCAGACTGACACTGCAGGCAACAGTGCAAGATTCAGTTTGTGACAGCGTCTCTAATGCATCCGAGAAGTCATCACAGTCCTCCATGGCCAAACCATCTCGATAAGCATGATTTTGAGAGAAGGGAATGACTGAATAAGGCCTATTTGAAACAGTACCATTAGATTTGCCCTTTATACTTGACGTAATTGCATGATCTGAGTTTGCGGAAATTGTTGAATCAGAATTTGGGTGGATATTTGATTGCTGAAACCCATTACTTGAGACTCTGTTTCCATGCTCATTGTTTTTCACATCTCGGTCACTTGACAGGTCTGCTGACTTGGTATGTGCTTGTTTAATGGTCAAGGTTCTTCCAGGAGGAAGCCTGGGTGCTCGAGGGGTAGGAGCATCATGTGTAGCTTTCACACGTTCTTCATCCTTAGGCTTCCCTGGACTTTGCTCCCACAAAAAAGGCACTGTTCCAGGGTTCCTCAAAGGCCCTGACTTTAACTCTGATCTATATACAGTTGACTGGCCACCCCAATCGAATGTACCATCCACCTTATAATCTACTGTTTCATTTTCCAAGGGAGAACCAGTGATTCTCCTCATGGACATAAGGGGGGCATTAAAATCCAACTGACCTTGAACCTTTGAATTACTTCTCTTCTCCATTGAGCCGATCCCTATGTTAACATTTGAGACAGACTGCTTCCTTTTTGACTTCCTGCATAATCAAGAAAAATGTTATTATATTAGAACAATACCACAGTGAACCAGTCTCTTCTGCATGATAGCTCCATCTATCTATTCAGCAAAAGGATCATGTACAAGCCGATGAAACTTGCAGAATTGAATATATTCACAGCATAACCCTTGAAATTAAATTCCCATGGTCTCTAATACTATATGATGAGCCCTTGTTTGTTTAGTAGATTAGTTGATCAATTCATGCCAAAATCAGCATGCAAGCAATCCTCAGAGGTTTCTTGTGGTAACTGTAGAACTAACCAAGCCTATTGAAGCATAGCCCAAAATTCATATGCATGAGGAAGCAAGGCATCAACACCCCAAAATCAAACACTTCTAAGGTACCCACCAAAGAACTGACAAAACCAAAGCAAAAATTAGGTGATGGAAGTTGTTTGCTTCCTCCCCTGAAAGGAATCCTACAAAGGAGTTTCATTGCAATAAAAAACATGAAATCTTATACTATCTTTCAAAGCAGCAATACCCAATCCTAGCATGGCTTTAACAATCTGCAAAACAAGATCAGTTTCAATTCTCACAGAATTTCGGGCAGTTGGGTCATTGGCCATAACACCATTAAGATCAGTTGGGTTGTTTTTATTGCAAAAGAATGCCGGCACAGATGCCCAACTGATCAGAAAACTTACTTGGGATAGCTGAACCACCAACCCCTCCCCATGATGATGTCAATGCTCGTCAACACAATTAAATTGCAGTCAGAGAACACGGTGTTCTAAGGCAATTTAGAAGTTAGAACAACCATTGCCCATTTGGTCCAATCTAAAATTTCCACATACACTCACAGTTTCCAGTTCCAAGGCCATCAATATGCAGGAAAACAGAGAAAAAAAAAGGCAACTGCAAATGGGTAGGAATGGAAAAGTTAATAGTAAGCAAGCAAGCATAGATCCCTGAGCCTGTGATCTGTAACTCCCAAGGTTTAAGCAAGCAATATGATTATGGATACATGGGAAGTGATGAAAATTGGTCAATGTGAAAAAGAATTCAAAAGAAATATGGGGAAACTCACCTTTTTCAAACAATGTGGGGCAATACTGTAGACTGCAGACCATAATTCATGGAGGAACCCACTTGCTTCTTCCATTGCTTTACCCCACCTTCCTGCTCATTTCTCTCCTCTGCTTAGATCTCTCTCGATCTGCTACCCCTTTTAGACGGCCTGCCTGTATACTCTCTCTGCTACACTTGCTTCAATGAATTCTCAGAGAACGGATACGCTGTTATATTCGCATTGGGTAGATGGGTGTCTCATTTCTGGCTCCTTTTCAATGTCTTTTTATTTATTTTTCTATTTTGTATGTTGACTAAGGGCTTTTCAATGCACATCGGTGGATAACAGGAGGATCATGTACTCATAATCAATATCTTACTCCGATGTGTGGAGGTATTATTTTTATCATCTAATTAATCACCTTCCAGTAGTTCAAAGTCCAATTCTTTGCCATTTTTTTTTTTGTCTTGGGGCGAGTTGTCAGAGTATTAAAACCACCATCCCTTGCAAGTCAAAAAGTATTAACTAATTAGACGGTGGATAGGGACTACCGGGTTGACAATTTATGTATATTGTATCAAAGGTGGTTTTATGGAAACGCGTTTTCAGAACGGTTTTTTCATTACTTCATAGAAAATATGTAAACATGGATTTTTTTTCTCTTATTTATTGTTCATCCCATGAATATGAGTAAACAACAGTATCTTTCAAAGGTTATACCCTGAAATTTAGTCACAATAAAAGTTAGTTATATAGTCAAACTCAAAATAAAAATTGACTATAAAATTGCAGCTGCAAAAGTGGTTTTGATGGCCATCATGCTGTCCATTAACCAGGCAATATGATGGTAAAGTAAACACTTTAAACAGTACAATGGGCAGTTTTAGCCCACCGCAATCACATGCGCTCCTCGTGATGATTACCATCTTTGTGCCATGCTCTCAATTAGTGCTCAATTGGGTGCAGTTGATTTTTGTCGCCTCCCATAAAGTAAAACTTGCTTGGAACGTGTAAGGTACATCTTCTTTGGTGATTTGAAATAAAATATCAATTCAAAGCTTTGTTGTTTACATGATTCTCAATCAAAACACTATTAGATTTGGTGATTTGAAGCTAAATAGTAACGCCAAACTTTGTATTTGTGTATATGGATATTTAATTAAAAGTTGATTTAGATAATGTATTGTTAGAGCAAATGGTTAGATATCAAAATCCGTTGCTTTTGGGAGATGGTATTTAAATCCAATTATGTTAAGAGTTGGTGCGGTTTAGACTAAAGGCTAGCCCAGCAAGTCAAAAAACATTTGCAACAAACAAACAAAAAATGTACAAAGATTTGACTATAATTAGGACTTATGAATTTTAATGAAAACCAAATATTTTTAATTGTTAATTAAAATTATGTATTTACTATTTATAGATATTAAAAAATATAATTTGTGTTAATGAAAATGATTATATAATGGGTGATAGCATGATAGGTTTAACTAATAAAGCCATCCAATGTGGGAATCTTTTACAACCTACTAGGGGGAGTCTCTTGGTGCTTGATAGATCATAATCCATGTTCACAATGAATAACACAAGGCATGATAGGTGGTAGAGATCGTTTAAGGAAGCGATGGGTATTAACATCCCTAAGTTTACAAGTACCTTTGCAAAATGGTGTGCTCATATTTAGTTTAAAATTAATATGTCTAACATAGATGCGATTAATCCAAAATTGGTTATGCCTTGTTTATTGCTTGAATTTTGCCTAGTATGTGGTTTTGGGCTTAGTGAGGAATTTGAGTTGGCATGTTTCCATTCAAGTTTTAGTCTCCATTGCTTAAAAGGTTTAAGGAGGATTGAGTAGTCTATGGACTAGGGTCCACTATAAGTATGAGCCTTGTTTCATGTCGGACTTGGCTCCTTTCCTAAGTAATTGGAGCTTTCTCTATGTGAATTAGTGGAGTTGGAGCATGGCAGAACATAATCATGGTGGTCATTTCTTTTCATGTGAAGCTTTGGGCCTAGGACAAGCTTTTGGAAGGTATGGGAGACTTTAGCAGATAATCAAGCATCCATTTATCATATGAAGAATAGAGTTTCTAGTCAAGATGAAGCTTGGAGCATTGGTCACGTAGAGTTATGTGGGACTCTAATTCAATAGCAAAAGCCAATTGAGAAGCTTGAGGCTTATTATAGCATGCTCTATGAGTTAGTTTTAAGCCTTGATAGAAACTCTCAATTTGTGGTATCAACTCTAAATTTGCAAAAGAAAAAAAAATAGTGCAACAAACCCATGAAGAGTTAGAAATGGAACATGTGAAAAGAGGAGTTCAAGCCACCAGCATAAATTAAGCAAGAAACCAATAGCGAAAATGATTTTTTCTAATTCTAAGTTCATTTATGTTTTGCAAAATAGTTTTATTATTAGGTCAGTTTTTAGTGATCTATACTTGGATGGATTTTGATGGTCAAAGTGTTCATAATACTATATTTTGAAAATTAATTTGAAATATATAATTCTTTTAATTAATTTTTATATTTAATAAAATATTCCAATTTATAAAATTTAATTATAAATTTTAAATTTTTCTATATATTGAACTTCTAAATAAATAAATATATATATATATAAAATGTAATGTCTTACATATATAAAGCTTATGGAATGAGTATATGATGATCGTGACCTCTCCAACTAAAATATGGTTAGATTCCAACTAACATATTGTTAGAAACACCTAACCTTGTGTTAAGTACATCAAATTAAATTCGTAGGAGTACGTCAAAATTCAATTCATTAGAATGCATTGAGAAGGAATTAAGGGCGAAAACATTTTGATGTAATTTTTTGTTGGGATCATGAAAGTAACATTCATTTTGATGTAATTTTTTGTTGGGATCGTGAAAGTTTCTCACCGCCACTTCAATTCAATTTGAATTCAAACAATTTTATTGAAAATGAATTATAAAATCTCCATTAATGAGACAACCAAAAGAACGAATATTTGTTAGGTTGGTTCATTAAAATGATTATTATGAATGAAATGAGTATAGAGATTATTAGCAATTATACACCAAATTGATTATTAGCAAAGCGTGTGGTTGGTAAAGAAATTATTTGTCCAAATTCAATGATGGATTAGCCCATGGCCGATAAAGGGAATCCAACCGAATAAGAAGTGGTATTTCTAAGAAAAATCCAAACGTTGGAAACTTCCGTAATTATATTCTACACTAATAAATAAACTTCTATAATTATTATCCTAAAATAAGAAAACATACATAATTGAAGGTAATTATAAATGTTATATATAATATATATAATATTTTTTTATAATTATTATTATATAATAATGATGTTCTAGTAAATAAACTTAAAAAGATAGAGATGGATTAAGTTTTTAATTGGGTTTAGCTTAAGTGGTTGAGAAAAATGATTGGTATCCTCTCAACCTAAGTTTAATTTCCACAAGTGACATGTTGAGCTTTTTAATGAGCATATCATTGTAATGGTCTTGAGACCTATGTTCACAAAGCCTCGAGCTTCTACAAAATCCAGTTTATTGTGGGTATCATCCTCAAAATGAGAGTAAGTACCTAGTGGGTTTCCCAGAACTTGCATTTCAAGGAACAAAAAAGAAAGAGGTGGACTAGGCCACAATATCTTTATATTGATGACAATGATGATGATGATAGTTAACGTTCACTTAGACCAATTTTGGTCTATTGGACCTTAAGAAAGAAAAGTAATTGAAGTATTTGGTTTGCTTTAAAGTTTTATTTATGTGCTCAAAAACTTTGGAGAGAAGCATTCCTAAACTACTACAATTTTGATGAAATAGAGGATTAGGCAGGTTTGTATTGCAACCAAAAAAAATCACAAGTGGTTAAAATATTATTTTTACATAAAAAAATAGGATTTTTAAATAATTAATTTTTAAGAGAAGAATCGAAAAAAAAAAATTATACAGTTTTTTTATAAAAGATAAATATAACATAGAATCTAAAGGTTATAAATTGGTTAGCTTACATTTGTGAAGGTACTTAGGTCTTCGAATTTAACTCAAATGTATGATCGAGTGATTAGAGGTGCTTGGGGCAAAGTCAACCATTTACTTTGCACTTGGCACCTCCGATCACTCAATAATTTAGTTAAGGATCTCCCAGTTAAGTGACTAATTGTGGTGCTATTAATTAGTAGGAAGGACCATGTCAAAAATTAGGGAAAACACATGCTTGCGGGTCCAAAGTTAGACCTTGTCGTGTTTGGGATAGTGCCTCCAACTAGCTAAGAGCCCAACTGCCACAATGTTTATAAGTTTGATATATTTTACATCTTTTTTGCTTTTTATATTTGATCATATCTAAATGACTAAAACTATCCCAATTGGGAGCAAATTTATAAACTAAAAGAATACACAAAAATAAAAGAATATTGTTATTGACACCCAAAAAATAGTTCTTTGGTTTCAACAACGAATTAAAACATCAATAAAGAAAAATATATAAAAGTAAAATAACTACTCTTATGTTATCTACCAATATTGTCCATGCAATCAAATTTTAATAGGGAAGATGCCAAGCTACAGGTTTCAATATAGAACCCAAAATTACAGAAATAATTCCTAGCTTTCGGTACTTCAATAGAAAATCATATTAACATTCAATAATTAATTGTTGTAATTAGCATATATGTTCCTGTAACTTGAATTTAAATTAACTAGAAAGTTGAATGATATATTCATAAGAGGAAATAAAGAAATAATTCAAAAAAACATTATTATAAAGAACAACATTCACAACATCACCAAGAAAGTATGAAAAAGAATTTGCAGTATTCCATTATCAAAATTGTTTCTGGAAAATCTAATTGGACCCCTACTCAATCCATTCATACAAAAATGTACAAACTGAAAGAAGTAAGGTTTCTCACCACCATCCCCCTTTTGCCTTCAAAACTAATTTCTTTTATAGCCCAAAGCCAGGGGACAACTAAAATAAATCCTCAAAATTAATAATTGTCTTTACAACAATGAAGCTTAAATAAGTACAAAGATAAATTAACTAAACAAATTGAATTTGTTATGTCTCGAAACTTCTCCCACTAGACATGTCAATCTTTAATCTTCATTGAATGTTAATATCTTTTTGAATTGAACTTCAACATTTAACACTTTTGGTTCAATTTCTTTGTCAAGGTGAGTCTTGATTATGTCTCTGAGAGCGTCAATTTAGGCTACTAACTCTATGGGCTGATATATGTAATTATTGAAAAGCTCATTATCTATTGTCATCAGTTGGCTTATCATTTTCTCACTTTTCTCCCTTTCTTGTTCAATAATAATAGGTATTGTTTTAATTGGCTTTGAGGTGTTTAACTCATCAAGGGTAGGCATGTTGAATCTATCCATCACGCTCTTTGTAGAATTCCATATTGTAGCATAGACTTGTTTAACATTTTTTATAACTTCAAGTGCTTCAGCCTAAGTGGTATCTCAGGCACTCTTCCAAGCCTTTAATTTAGCTATTTGTATTTTATTTATCCTTCAGAGATTTTCTAGAGCTTCTTTATATAACTATGGCCATCCTAAGATTTCCTCAACAGGATCTTGAATCATCTTTGATTCATCCCTAAATAACTCAAATTCATTTATTAACCTAATTATATTCTCATGATATTGTTGTAACTCTTCTAGCTGAGTAAAAAGCTTTCAATGTGCCTCTTTCATCTTTTGATTGGCCTTGATGGATTCTTCTTTCGTTATTACTAAGAAGCAAAGAATTTTCTTTCTGATATATCTCGAGTTCAAAATCCACATACTCTTTTGTGATCTTCATTGCATTCATGCGTGTTTCATGCTCTTCTTTCAAGAGAGCATAACCATTATTTTGTTCTCCTTTTTGTTACTCCTACTCCATGAAAGACTGATGTTTCATGTTAGTAAGTTGTTTGTTCAATTGATCTGCTTTCTCTTTGTATTGTTCTGCCTATTCCTTATATAGCTGCATTTGTTTGACTACATCCTTTATGGAAGAGACATTTACACTTGCCAAAACCTTGATTAAAGAGGCAACATCAAATGGTATCTCTTGAGGTTCTTTCTCTTTAATTTCAAACAATGTGAGATGATTAACCATACCTAGAGTTTTCTACCTCTCGGATGGTCTTTTGGTGATAGTTTTCTTCTCTCTATTGAGAAAATAGTCTCCAAATGAGACAATTGTGTTTTCAATCTCCATTGATTGAATAGAATCCACTTATCCTATTGATATAATTGTTCAATGGTTTATTAGAGACATAAGCAAGGGAAGTTGCTTAGCTTTCTATGTTTCCTCTAATATTTTCATTTCTTCCTCTTATTCTTTATTTTTCATTTCCTCAGCTGCAAGGAATTGCTACTCTTGCGTAGTTTTTTCTTGTGGAGTCTGCACTCTCAGTGCTTTGACATCAAATTCCTCTTTTTTGTTCTCCTCCTCCTCCTCTATTTTATGAGATTCATCTTTCTTTCTAATATGTTATTCTTTGGTTTCTAGGTATTTATTTTCCTTCTATAGTTTCTCTTGGAGTAATTGTTGTCCAAAAAATTCATCTTGGGCTTCATCTTTTTTCTTTCTTTCTTCTTCAATGACTTTATAAGCTTCTTCTCCTTGTTGTAATGCTTTTGCATTAGCTTCTTTTTCATAATCTCTTCTTGTTTCAAAGCTTCCTAGCAAACTTTGTCTCATGCTTTTGTGTTCAATTTCCCTCCTAGACAGTTTTGTGATTGTTGGCGGTGTACTATTTCTTTAACTTCAAAGAATTTACTATCTGCTTCTTCTTTTTTTATTTTATCTTCTTTTTTCTTTAATTCTCATTCTGCCTCAACCTCAAAAGATGCCTCAACTATTAATTATGAAGTTCCAATATGTGTGCCATGTAAGGAGTCTTTCCAAAATCCTCAAAAAAATTGACAGATCCTTGACAAAGGAGTTCTTAAGGGTCCTCTTCATGAATGTAATAAGTGGCATTTAGCGCTAATGATTTGAAATGGCCTTCAATAATTTTCTTAGGCCCATGCCTTTTCTAACTTGCACAACAAAGTTTTAACTCTTCCATAACATTGGCTTATTTTCAAGCATGTTGAGTGTTAGCTAACTGTAAGTTTTAAACCTGTGCAGAGAAGCAAAGAATATAGATTATTTAAGCAAAGCATAGATTACACCATAACATTCACAAATAAAACACAGAGATTTACCCTGGAAACCCTTAACCGGGAAAACCAGCAAAACTTGGAGCCACACCTCTTATTTTCTCATTATCATTATGAATAACTTAAAATACAATATAGGTATTCCGCAACACATAATACCCCAATCCATTAACATGGATTAGAAAATAGATTCCAATCCCTTAACCAGGATTAAATTACATATTTTTATAAAATTCCAAAAAACAACCCAAAAATTTGGGCTTCCTGTGCTTGCATCGGAATGGCTTGAAAATGGCCTAATGGCCATTTACGTGAAGGTGTCGACGGGGATTTCTAGGAACATCACTAACAGGTGCACCTCCCACACATATGCAAATAACATAACATATGCCCAACATTCTCCCGCTTGTTGTTTTCTTTGCATAACAGTGAGTCATGTACTCATAAATTCATAGGTTCAGGGCATCAATACGCATAGATTCTCTACACTAAGAAAACTTCTTTGTACTAAAAAACTTCTTTAATGATTCTACAACATTTTTCAAGGTGTCAACCTTTTCCAACAACACCTTTCAATGAAATGACAAAATCGTTTCTTACCAGAAAACCCAATGTAAATAATATAAATATTCCATGAATGAAATATAATGTAAATTGATAAAAGATATAAGATGATATTTTACAATTACACTACCTTGGGATTTATAAACCATTTTGCGCATTTTCAGTATAAGTCATGTCTTTTGACTTTTCACAATTATTTGATTAATTATTTCTTATTTAATATTTAATAATTAATAATATTAATAATTTATTTATGTTCTGTTATAGTTTTTTATATAACATTGCCTTACCCTTAGAGAATCTTTATCCTCAAAGCTTAGAGAAGACAAGGCTTACGTCGGATTTATTGGTTGTAATGTCATCTCTCGACCCTTTATTTTGACATTTGACGAAATGAGACGATACGAGTTACGAATTCCAAGGAAAAATGTTGCATTGTCTGTGATGTGGCCCATCCAAGATCTATTTTCATCAGAGGTGATTGTTGATCGTCTTGTTGGATAAATATCCTTGTTTTTTCCTTAGGTTGTAGATTTTGTGTTCTTTCATTTCTGAATTTATAACCCCTTTGTTTATGTTCATTTTGACCATGTTGTTGGTCAAAATGTTTTTTGTAGTTTGGGTGTCGGTAAGGAGTTCTTGTTGCTTGTTTTTCTGCTAGATTTGACTTCCTTTTGAACTGTGATGGGAATCGAATTTGTATCTGTTTCTTATTCCTCATCTACAATTAGTTTTCTAGATAGTTTGGATGCTTCCTTCTGGATTTTAACTAATTTGTTCTCTAATAGATTATTATTATCTGGAATCTTCTCAAACCTTTCGTCTTGCGACTGTTTGTCCTCTTTTAACTTCTTGATTTGTTCTTCTAGTTATCGATTAAACTTCTTCATGGCATAATTTCTTCGTCCTTTCCCCATAATTTTTGTTGGATAGCTTGAATATTCTCTTCTAACTTTAGAGTGCATTGAACTTTATTTTTTTCCTTTTTAATTAGCAAAAGTAATTTATGACTATGATCTCTTAAATGAGAGATCTTTTCTTATTTACCTATAATAACCATGTCAACCTCGTTCTGTATCATCTGTATTGATTTATTATTCCCTTGCGATAACATCTTTGATATTTTTTTGAAGTCTTCAGATCATGTGACTTTTTATTATGACTTCATGTTAATGTATTGTAATGTGATTTTCTTCTTTTTGTAGGGAAATATTAGAAACTTCTTTTTAGAATTTAAGATAAAAGTATCCAATGTTTCTATCCATGGTGAACCCAAAATTAGGTCATCGTCACAACTCCACAATGATATAACTATAAAATGCGAGACACCAGTATAATCTCCAATGTTCCATTGTAAATATGTTATTGCATATTCTTTGTTATTCCAAAATTCTAGCCTTTCACCTATATTTGACTCCAGAATCGCTAACTCATTAGCAAATTTATCACTAATATAATTATTCTGTCCGTCGAGAGAAATAGAAACAATAATTCCTTTTTCCTCTTATTGTTCCTTTTATTTGGAGTAACATTGAAACCAAAGTTTTTAAAGTGCTAGGAAATATTCCATGTTTTTTTGTCATGAGACTCCATTTTATTATGCTTATTATCCCAAGATATATCAAATAAAGACATGTTTTATCTTGTATAGTATACTATACTCTTCAATAATTAATTTTTTCCATTTAAGATTTCTTGTATATTAAATGTAGATTGGGTGGTTGGGAAGAATGAATGTTACCCTCCCCACCCAAGTTAAATCTTTGTGATTAATTTCATAAAAAATGAAATATTTTCTTAAATAGACTTGTAAAGCACTTTAATCCTAAAAATACGATTGATCATTCACTCTTTAATTTAATTGTTTTTCCTTCACTCTATCATAAAACCTATTTTTATTAATGTAAGGGTTTTTTATTAAAAAAAAACAAGTGTGGTTTCATAATACAAATGGTTGTTTTTCTGCTTTTTCTTCTTCTTATCCTTCGTTTTTTTTCTACATTTTTTTATGACTTGTTTATAAAACCATAGTTTTAGGAAACCCTAGGATAATGGTTAAAACCCAATTTTCACAAATGTAAAATATTAATAATAATCTATTATTAGATTTTAGGGAAAAGTGGAGGGCGGATAATTAATATTAATAATTAATTCATGTTATGTTATACTTTTTTATGTAACATTCAACCATATCTCTCACAAAATGATATGGCACATCAATGTGTTTTGTCTTAGAATGATAAGCATGGTTATTTGCTAGGAAGATTGCACTTTGTCTATCACAATCTAACCTTATAACTTTCTGTATAAACCCAACACTTGAACAAAGTCTCTACAACCATACCGCTTCTTTGCTAGCATGTGTGTATGCCATGTGTTCAACTTCTGTAGTCGAGAGTGTAACTACAACCTATCTCTTGCTCATCCAACTGATAGATCCTCCAAATAGGTTAAATACATACCCACTTGTGGATCTTTTGCGATCAATATCTCCAGCCTAGTCTGCATCAACAAATCCATGTACATCTATTACTCTGTCTAGTCCTGTTAATGGAAAAACTCAATCAATACGGATAGAGATTGGTTCCCTAGTCTAAATGGTTTAGATCTAGAACAAAAAACAAAATATAAATTAAAACATTTCCTTAGATATATTAAATCACTTGAATGTAAATATTATGTACCTCTTTCTGAAGGTTGTGCTCATTGGCTGGAAGCTTTTGCAATCCTACTGATGAACAGATAACCTACAAAAGGTTCAAAGGAAACAAGAAATAAGTAGAAACTACAAGATAATGTAATAGATCCATGAAATTGACCAAGGAGAATTACTATAAATGAAATTAGACATCATTTATGGAAAAAGTAGTCATTATTGTATAAGCAATAAGAAGGGAGAAATTACAACCATGGTTCCTTGGTGTTGTTCTTCTTCCAACTATCCCTTTGCCTCAATATCTCAACCTTGCCTCTCTATTCTAGAAATATTTCAGCAACATATGGGTTCCTTCTTGGTCCTCCCTCAACCATGAGGGTGAGCTTGTCTTTATAGGCCAAAGGATATGAAGGGAGCTGAGGATTATTGGGAGAAGGTTAAGGGATCATCCCAAGAGGTTAGGGGTTCGACTACCACTTATTCTAATATGTTGGGATAATCCTCCACAAGGGCTTTCATCTAGAAGGTTCTCGATCCTTCTCTTTTTTCCTTTTAATGAGCGTCAACACAACTTGTGTACAAGAAAATGGCATCATAGAGAGGCAATGGTTTCTATATAAAAGAAATAAGTGTCTTCTATGCTTGTTGTCCATGTGCAACCTGCATCATCTAAGTCTGAAACTTATTTTCAAAAGGAAGGGTGCATTGGGGTTTCTAGAATTGGGCTTCTAAAAGGAAGAAACTCTTTCCAAGCCTTTTGGAACAAATACTCCAGGGATTCAGGAAGGTACAAATATACACCTCTTACTATCATGATGGTGACAATATTTTTGTGTAACAAGTTTCCCCCAAGGTATGAAGCTAGAGGGATATGATAGGTGAAATACTTTGACAAATGTAGGTTGAAAGTTGAGGCAAACGACTGCCTGTTGAAGTGTTGAACAAGGAATTTTGCAGTTCTATATACTCTGAGCTATCTATTCTAACTGACTCAAAACATGGATGCATACCAATACATTGCATATCCATGCATAGATGTCAAGGTCATGGCTACTGACATACAATATAGATCCATGGCGAGCAAGAATTGAATTTGGACATAGCTACCATACATAAACTGTAGATCTATGTCATTATGACTCAAACTTGATCATAGCCACCAGAGATGCATTGTGGACCTATGCAATGACTCAAAAAATCCATCATATCCTGGGGAAATGAATAATACAATCAATTATCCCCAGGGTTTTCATCAGAACCCATAAAAGGTACAATTCCATCTATAATAACCCAAAATTTCATAAAAATTAATTTTTTTTAAAGTGACATAAAATGTGTAAAGTCGCAGCTAAGTAACTGCTAACGGTTAGCGGAAAATGAAATAGTTTATAAGAGATCATGGGTTTGTTTCATTAAAAGAATCTGTAAACTAAAGGATGTAATATTAAACACCTGTGTTAGTACTATTAATGACTTAACAGTCTTTAATTTTATTTGAGTTAGAAAAAAACTTGCATTTAGCTGCTGCTAGATATACTTATGATTTACTTTTGTCAAGTAGGTAAGAATTCTTGTTTGAGATAGGGGCTTACTTAGCGTTCTACTAACTCAATTGGATTACTGGTTCTTACAGGTTTAGCAGGTATGCGTAAGATCCTGTAGGTGTTATTTTAAATTACGTTGAGAAAATTACTTTACTAGAATGTTAAGGTGCTAGTTTAAGAAAAGGTTAAAATATGCTGCTTGTCTTCGAGGAGGTAATGTAAATTATTTTTCGTTGTTATGAATCTATGAATGTATTTATAACTAACGCCATATTGACTTTCCATCAAAAAAATAAACAATGGTTTAAATTACAAGAGCAAGTACTTACCAAAGTTCCTTCAGTCGCATGATGATCATCTTCCAAAAGTCTATAGTACATAGTAGTTTTCTTGTGTTTACAGTACTAGTTATTTATAAATTCCCATAGAGAGCAAAGAGCTCAATGGTTTTGGTTTAAGTTTTCTTCAAATGCTTAGTGATCTCGCAGCTATTCTCACTTCAATACTCAAGGTGTCCTTCTCTTAAAGCATGAACAAGTTCCTATGTTTTTCAATTATAAAATTAACAATGAGTTATTAGACTCTTTATGAGAAATTATCCATTGTTGTTAGTCTTCAATTTCTTGAAGACTCTCTCCATAAACAGCATAAAGGTTTTGTTTTGAGAAGTTTAAGGCTTTTCCTTTTTACTATAGTCATAATCTATGTTATAACCATTCCATACTTCCTTTTACTAGTTCTAAAACTACACCATACATATTTGACTTGTTTGCAAGCATGAAGATCTTCTGGGATAAAATAGTATCCAAGTTGTAACCATAGTACTATAGTATTTATGTTATAACAATAGTATTTTAAGTTATAACAATTGTATTAAGTTATAACCTAAGGTAGAATTACCTACCAAACAACTACTATGATGAAATCGAATGATGGCAAGCAAATATTATATAGTTTAAATCTATACTTTATTAATTTCCAAGGCATAATATATATTGTTGGCATGTTGCTTATCATTAGAAATCATAGGTCATATGGTTATTTGAAATGATAGATTGTAAAATGTTTTGTGCAGTGCTGACTTAAGATTTCGACCCACGCTTGTTGAAATTTTTGGAAGGGCACGTGGATAGGATTACATTCATTCATTGGTTGACTTAAAAACTTACAAACCCTACTCCTTTGCATTTCAGACTGAGGTTTCTCCTTCTTGATGGCTGAGCTGTGAGCTTGTGGTCATGGATGACCTGTAACCACCTTCAAAAGTTGGCATTTCCTCTCCACTTTCTACGTCGTACTTGTTGAGAGAGGTTGTTTATGGTTTTGGTCTTTTACTGGTGGATGGAGTTACAGTAAGAGTGGATAGTGGCCTTTCTTTATGGCTTGAGTGTTGCACTGTTTTTAACCTGCAACTGAACACCATAGCTTCTGCCCTTGTATACTTGAATCGATTTCTTGGGTTTCCTTCGCAGAGGTGATCTTGTATCTCCTTCCTCTCGGCATGGTGTCAAACACGCCGTGGTGTGGCCATTATTCCTCAGCTTCGGCTCCATTCTATTGCAGGTAAAGACTTACTCTAAACTCAGTTTTTAAAATTGGTTTTCTTACTAGGGTTTTTATAAATTTTAAAGTAACAAGTATTTATGATAATGCGATTTCATTCTTGCAGGTCTAAGCTCCTGGTTCCACTGCTGTAGGTGAAAACGAGCTCCCACTTCATTTCTTTCATGGGATTTCAACTGGTAAGCCCTGGTTCCATCGAGGGTTCTTCCTGCATGTGGTTATGGTTGTTGGAAGTGGTTCCTGTGGTTAAAATGCACAACCTCGATTCTCTATTAGTTATGTTTTAAAACTTGTTTATTGCTTGTCAATGTTTGTAGAAACCCTTAAAGGGTATTTTGTGCAGGGTGAAAAGGCTCGGGAAGTTGTGATGTAAAATGGGTTTTAAATGATGTTTTCAGCCTTACGGCTTGAACATTGAAAATAATTTCAGTTTTTAATAAGAGCCTAGCTCTGAACTCAAAGAGGCTTGTCGACCTCTGTCTATTTTACTTCAGTTTTTACAGTAGGTTTTAGTTGGTGAAGGAATACCGTGAAATAGTCAGGGTTGTAAATGTGAACAAGATTTTGTTCTCCTGTCAACAAAATATTTTGATACTGTTTAATATATATAGCTTTTGTGCATTTTGGTTTTATTAGTAGGCCTGAGCCTCGTCCCTTTGACTCTAAAGGCTGTAAGCCATTCCTTATTAATGGATTCCGTATTTGCAAATGGTTTTAAGTAATATTTGATTATTTTAATTTCTGTTTTCAATCATTTTTTTAAGTGATATTTTAATTTATTACCCTGTATTTATGATGATTTCCAATGCACAGTTTATGGGAAAATTACTGTGTTTTTAAGAGTGATATTTATTCTGGTTTTGGCTTTTAAAGGGTTAATTATTATATAAACCCCACAGTTCGATAATAGCTTTATTGTACTTAGTAAATTCTTAGCTCTGTTCGATAATAGATAATAGATAATAGCATTACTTACATATAATAGTTCGATACTAGCTCAGTTTATTTAATAATTTCCTTAATGATTTTTACAGTTTGTTTTTAATTCTCAGTTAAGAAGAATTAGGGTTTAATGCTGCATACTTGAACATAGAACATATTTATCTTTTAGTAACTTCTGTGGTTTTAAAAGGATTATAGTAGAATTTTTCTGTCTTAGACAGAGACACATAGTGTCTAGAATTCAATGTTGTAAAAATGTTTCTACAAATTCTTTTTACTTGGTTTTTAGATGCTAGCCTACTTACTTTACTTATGTTTAATTGTTAAACTGTAATCTCTATATTTTATAAGAATACTAATACTAGAATTATTTCTATAATAATATTATTACTATTCTTTTACATACCTATCTTTTAGTTTAACTGAAGTAAATAAATACAGACAATATTTAATACTTCTTTACAGTAGCAATCATAAGCAAACTAGGTAAAATCTAGTTACAGTTTTCATTCAAGTAAAAGAATAATCTTATTCACCTAAACACCCAGCTGTACTAGAGTACTACCTGAGTCAGGCGTGGAAAAATACAGTTTGGAAATTCTAATTCTACCTGCTTCACATTTTACATATTCATTTCTATTCCTAACACAATCTGTAATTTACCAAGTCTAACATTACACAGTTACTCCTTTCTTCATAAACCCTAAAATACTAACATGCCTATAGTTAGAAACTAGTAAACATTTTACTGAAGACAGTAAACAAATATAATAACATAAGGACAAATAGAACCTGTCAATGATAAGACAAGAACAGCTTAAGGAGGCTATTCCTCCCAACCAAAGTCCTAGAGAGCGCTCAAACAACGCTTCCTCAGGACCCCCAAGCTTGTTCCTGGTCTTCTTGGCAGAGAACTGGGTGGAGAATATAAATTCAAGACCTCTATCACCTAACTAGGCCAACTACCTCAGTAATTAAAATCTGCTCACAGTAATATGAACTTCAGCCTAGAAGCTGCAACAAGTTCAGTCTCAGCAGTTAACCCCTCAAACTCACTTCAGTAATCCCCTCCATTGAATTTATCTTGAGTAAATTCATTCACCCTGAATGATCACCTCTAGAATGAGCAGCCTCAGCTGTCTTCAATGGGAAATTTTATAGAGATGCCTAGGTCTTCTGGGTCAGTTTCCATTTAATGAGCCAGCTGCTCTGATTCCACTTTCTTGGGGAATCATGACCACAAAAATAGGGAAGTTGCCACCTGCAACAGTTGGAAGTGGTTTGAGGATGCTGCCACTTGTTAGTTTACTCTCCACCTAGTCTCCTCCACCAATTAACTAGTAAACACTCTTTTAACAGCTTCCCTAAGCTGTTGTCTCATCATTTATTTATTTATAAATAAAATATTATGAATTACATTAATTATTCTTGACCCCACTGGGTCATCAATTACAAACTTAGCATAAAATATAACACAATGTTCCTCAAATAACATTAAATTGTTTTTGCAAATTGGGGCATGTGACACCATCCATGTGAATAAATGTTTTGATGTCGAACATGGGTGAAACCACTTGATTTCCAGTCATTGTGGTATACCATTAAAAAGGCAACGAAAATCACCATTAATGTTAATGACTCCCAAGGTACCCTAGTACACTCTTTGAATGTGAATTAATTAGTTTAAGTCAAACATTCAAAGGAATCTTCCAAACAAAGACCAATAAAGTAAGCCTATTGTTGGAAGCGAGGTAACTTTTCATTGATGCATGCATGCCCAAAGTACTCACTTAATTTATAAATCTAATGCTTGGGTAATGTGTTGAAGTTGACAAGGATAGACCCATTGAATGAGGACCATAATGTCTCCCCCATCATTGACACAAAAAAATGATCCAGAATTCTTTTTGAAGTGGAGATTAGATGGTGGAATGTCTTCAAGACTAACTCAGAGATGATCAAAACAAAGGAAGGTAAGGTAACTACAAAGGATGACTAGGATGGTAGACATTTCTTGAACATTTATAGCACAATGGATGACCTAAAAACATTGGCTTAACGAGACTCAAATCACTACATGATGCAATAGGAGACCAATATATTATTTTAAAAACTCAAAAGGATAACATGACTTACAAAAGTGGATTGAATCGGAAGCAAGCTAATGAAATACAAGAAAGTGATAAATTCATGTTCAAGGGTGATAAGTTGCTACTATAAAGCATAGACACATTCTTTTTCTAAATTCTCCATGATGATTGATGAGTTCCTCTTTTATTTTTAATGAGCTGGAAGAGGGTAACAAACGCTCGATGTAGCTCATCATGGATGAGTACAATCTCACATGTTTGATGAACCTAAGAAATGAGGGGTTCAGTCTCAAAAAGGGTCATTCATTGTTTGATTTTAATGAGTCCAAAGAAGGTAAACTCAAGGTTGTTTCATGTTTATAGAGTTTGAAAGGACTAAAGAAGACTTCAATGTGGAATTTTTCATAAATTTAGTCTGCAAGGTCTGAAAAATATATAAAATGATACCTAGGAGAACTGTTCTATTCAAATATTGACTAGAGTATTCATCTTTTGCAAAATAATCTAACCAGTCTGAAAAAGGGATAAACCACAGTCAATAAGATGACCTTTCTAACCCATTTACAAGCATGAAAGAATCAAGTTCACTTGGCGATTTTTTCCTATTTTGGGAGTCTGGAAAGAGCTTAAAGACAACTTCAAGGGGTTCTTTTTCATACCAGTTTCATGAGCCCAAAAAAGTGATAAAAGTATGCCTGACACTTTTTTGCTTGATTTTTAACGAGCACAACTATGGTATCAAAGGAACTCGGAAGCTTTTTCATTTTGAAATGGAGTATGAAAAATTCAAAACTAAACTCCTCCATGGCCAAATGTTGCTCAATCTGACCTGAAATCTCTAAAATAAATATTAGAGTCCCCTATTTAAACTCAAAACATTAATGAAATAAAAGTCAATGATAAAAACTAAAACATAATATTTTACCCAAAAAAGAAGTATAAAAGGGGTAAAAGGTAAAAAAATTTACCATTTTGTTTTACGTTTGGGTGAGAGTGAGAAAAAACCTTTTGGGTGTCAATATAATTGTGGAGATTGTAGGAGCATCAATCAACCATTTCACATTCTGTAGGATCCAGGTAAAGACTCTTCCTGTACTTTTCCCTTTCATAGAATTTTTTTTAATTTTTTGTGTTGGAATATATTTCCCATCTAGACCTTGGTTAATAATATTTGCATAAAGTAAGTGTTTAGTGTAAGTTGTTCCATGTGAAAATTGTTCTTGTTCCTAGTCTAGTGTCATGGATCCTAGTTGGTCCATATTTTACCCACTTAGACTAGTTGTTATTCCATAAAATCTTGTTTTTCCACTTACCCACTCATTTCCTTATTCTATGGATTCTATGTGCCTATCTATGCCACATTGATGGGGCATTTATTGCATTTCCTTGTTTTAAGGAGACTGGGTGCACCCTCTTGAGGATTTGGTCAATCTTCTCATTACTGGTCCAAAACTAAGACACTAAACCATATCTAACGCCCTCGTGATGGTTCCTTTCACACTTGTTGACTAGCCTAACCACTTCATGGTCCATCTAGGCTCATTTCACCTTATTATGGCCACTACTTGAAGTTACACTTGGAACCATGTCATAGATTGGGGGAATTAGTCAAGATAAGCCATCATTAATGTGAGCTACTCATATGGTTTGTTAGACCCATGGTATTTGGTAGCTGATGGTATTTTCCCAAGGTATTGCATGTAATAATTCATATATATTGTAATGGTTTTTTCTCAATAATCACAATGAATTATCAATCCACTTGAATGTTTTACTCTTGTGTTCTACTTAATATTTGCTTCATATTTCTTCTCTTTTCTTGTATTTATCCTTGGTAAATTATAAGTGAAGCATTCTCTATTGAATCTATATCTAGAATTGGATATGCACATGACTCAGAACTTCTATTGTGATGTTGTGCAATCCATATTTTACATGGTATCAGAGCCTATGGGGTTCTAGTCTTGCTTCCAAAATAGATTTCCAAGTTTTGTTTGCAGGTGCCTACAATAGATTCATGGATTTGATTTCTCATGAAGTTGTTTAAAATTAAGAATAAGTAGATAGAGATTCAACAAAAGATCCAAATCAAGTTTCTTCCTCGATGGCTTCCTCTCTTTGCCAAGAAGTTATTTTTCATGAAGATAACATAGGAGCTGCTACCATCGATAATGTTGAAGAGTTATCTCTCCATTCCATGTCTTTCTCCTCTATGTCTTCTATTACGAATGATGAAGATGGGTTGCTAGTTGGTGATCATAGTAAGCCTTCTCTAGAATATGGGTTTTCTTCACATGAGAGTATTGGTTCGAAATACGGTCAAGGAGAAGTTTGGAAGTCAAGTGAAGATCTCTCATTGATTCACACTATTTTGCTTCCTATGTATTCCTACACCATGACTAGTAGAATTGCTTCAAGTTCATTTGAAGATGGAGAAGCCTTTGCCATCACAATGGTAAATTTGGGACTTTTGTTCCACCTTCCTGGCGCTGATTACAAAGGCTTCTTTCGAAGTTGATGCTTCAAGAGCCTTATGATTCGCTTAGGGTCACTTATTCTAAATCCCTTCAAGTCTCTTTTGGACATGGCACCCTGTTTGGTTCAAAGTTCAAGTCTAAAGAGCAGCCTTCTCTCTCATATCAATGCATTTCAGTTCTTATACATGGTGTCAAGATTCATCATGCAACTTTACACATTCCTGAGTTGGTTGAGCACATTCCACTTATTTCCAAGAAGAATATTCCTCCAGACATAGTCATTTAGTTTGGATTGTATACAGTTTTTTGGTTTCTTTTTCATGTCCATTTTTTAGGGAGGATTTTCCCCATGTGGTTTTGCCTCTTTCCCTAGTTCATATGGATTAATAACGTAAAGGGTGACCATAATCCTTGTTGCTTGGGCCCTCAATAAATTTTCACAACCATTTTGTCTTAAGGGGGGGTGTTGGAACATATTTCCCATATAGACCTTGGTTAATAATATTTTCATAAGTTTCCAAGTGTTTAGTGTAAGCTGTTCCATGTGAAAATGGTTATAGTTCCTAGTCTAGTGTCATGGATCCACATTTGACTCACTTAGACTAGTGGTTATTCCATAAAATCTTGTTTGTCCACTTACCCACGCATTTCCTTATTTTATGGAGTCATTATTCCCCTCTATGCTACATTTATGGGGTAGTTATTGCATTTCCCTTCTTTAAGGAGTTTGGATGCGCCCTCTTGAAGATTTGATGAGTTTTCTCATTAATGGTCCAAAACGAAGCCACTAAACCACCTCTAGCACCCTCATGATGGTTCCTTTCATAGTTGTTGACTAGCCTAACCACTTCATGGTCCATATAGGTTCATTTCACCTCATTATTACCACTACTTGGAGTTACACTTGGCACAATCTCATATACTAGGGGAATTAGTCAAGATAAGCCAACATTAATGTTAGCTACTCATATGGTTTGTAGGACCCATGGTATTTGGTAGCCCATGGTATTTTCCCAAGGTATTGCATGTAATAATTCTTATATATTGTACTAGTTTTTTCTCAATAATCACAATGGAATATCAATCCACTTGAGTGCTTTACTCTTTTGTTCTACTTTTTATTTGCTTCATATTTCTTCTATTTTCATGTCTTTCTCCTTGGTAAAGTATAAGAGAAGCATGCTCTATTGAATCTAGATCTAGGATTGGATATGCACATGACTCATAACTTATGTTATGATGTTGTGCAATCCAAATTTTACAATTTGATTATTTTGTGCATTGCTTGGGTTGCTTTTTTGAGGTTAAGAGTGCACCCTAGGTGACACTCTTCTCTCTTTTGGTAAAGGCATTAACGTACCTCTCAAAAAGGTAAATATAAACATTGCTTCTCTATGTATATAGGGTAAGTGTGTTGATTCTCTATTTGTATGGACAAGGTGTGTCGATGACCCCAAAAACCCAAAATAATAAAATACAAGCAAAAAACTTTATTTTTTTTAATATGAAACTTGTCCACTAGTTGTTTCAATCATTTTTTGCAGGTTTCTTCAAGCAAGACGGTAATATGGAAGGAAAGAGAGCATGAACTATATGATGCTCAAGCATCTAATGATGCCAACACTATAATGGACTTAAGGGAGAGTGGAATCCTAAAATTCTTCCAGATCCCAGGAATGAGAACTCAAGTTTGTCTATTAGATCATTTGATTCGGATGTGGAATACTAAACAACAATATTTTCAATTTGGGACTCATATCCTCACTTTGGATGTAGAATACATTTACTTCCTTACAAGGATATCAAGGTGTGGAGTTCATGTGTC
The DNA here is from genome assembly GCA_001517045.1 of Pseudotsuga menziesii. NCBI lineage: Eukaryota > Viridiplantae > Streptophyta > Pinopsida > Pinales > Pinaceae > Pseudotsuga > Pseudotsuga menziesii. Next base: position 274,447 of record LPNX010510619.1, read on the forward strand.
GCTCTCTAGACCTAGAGGAGGAGATATGACCATAAATCATCTTATTGATCAACGATGCACTCTCGGTACTTGCTCACAAGGTGGAAAGATAGCCATCAAACATGTGGTGGACCATACTCAAAGGAATGTTTAATTCACCATTGAGAAAGTGGCAAGTATCAAGTATTCCATCAAACCATAAGATCTCACATGCTATACGCCCTAGAGTGCATGGCTCCCAACATATTCAATTGGTGCGAGGGACTTTTAGTAAGTTTAAAGGATTAATGGAAAAACTGCCAAAGGGTAGAGTTAAAACGATTTGGTTATGATGTTATTGTAGTATCCTTATTCCTTGAACATGTCCCCTTATTACGTCCACATGTACCTATCAATGATATCGATCCACATTACCCTCCCATGTTGAGGTGGGTCGAGGCTATAGCTCGATATGGTGGAGGTGGACTGGCAGTTACTTATGGATCTATGTTTTTCAGATGGTTACGTGGACAACTCCTCATGGTTGAGGATTATTCCTATTCGAGTACTAATTCTAGAGGTGATATAGATATACCACTTCCTAATGGGGATTAGTGGGGTGAACTAGGTAAGAAGATTTTTCTATTTTTGTTTTTTAAATTTTCTACAATATTTTTTTTTTTTGTACTAAGAATTTGTTTTAATTCAAAAACATTGGACCATAGAGACCAGCTGGGTCTTCTCCTATTGAGAGGAGTGGACTAGTGAGGGACGTAGTAATTCATAACTTAGAGGTATAGGAAGAGCTCCAAGAAATCAAGGAGAACCTTCAGTGATTGACAGTGGATGTCCTAGACATATCTATAGATGACCTGCCTTGGTGTTATCAACACCATACAATTGGATTTTATGTTCATTTTGGTTAACTACTTCCTCAAGTGGCTCGAGACATTATGCGCTACCATGAGCACGAGTAGTCATAGTAGTGTCTACGTATAATATTATACTGAAAATTATGAGTTTCATATTTTTTTCGGTTGATATACTAAAAGCTACGAGCTTCATATTTTTTCCCTAGTACTCTTTTTGTAAAACATTTTCTATGCTTATTACAAAAGTGACTTTTTACAAAATGATGATGTGTTTAAGACGAGGTGTTATTTGTACATGAATTCCTTTTAAAGACTGCTTATTTGTATGTATTGTTAACACATGTCATTTTTCTTAAATGAATATCTAAGAATGAGCTATGTACCAATTTCAAAACATAATTGGCTAATGAATAAATAATTGCATTCATTTTCCTTGGAATATGTTGGTGTCGAATAAACTCAAATGACCTTTCAAGAAACCTAACCCTTCAGAACAAACGAAGAAGTAAGGGATTTCGAATAGTGTATATGTGGTTTACTGAGAAACCACAAGTTCTGAGTCTAAATAAACCACAACTTGACTCACATAATTAGACAAAGCATCAGTCAATAATCCAATCACTGCATGATATTTAGCAAGATTGTTAGTCGTATAAGGACCTAAATAGATTCCACCTAAGCTTATTAAATTGCAAACAAGGGAATAAAGTTCCCAGGTCATTGACACGATATTCAAGGTATGTCAACTAAGACCATCCGTAAATCTTGAATATAAGGCCATATGTACATTTAAGTACGACATTAAATAAGTAATCATAACTAGGATGAGGTACTAAACACAAAAAAGTTCAAACCACTCCAAATACATTCTATGAACAAAATGTACAAGGTACACATGCAAAATTCTCTAAGAATATATCTTTAAAGTAAATCCTGTTTCAGGGCTCACCTAGATGTATCCCATCATAATCAATCAATTCATAGGATCCTTTTTCGAAAACACGACTAACAATGTAAGGGTCATGCCACATGGACTCTAGTTTGTTGCTTCCTAGTTTATCATGTTTTTGGTCATATGTTAGAACCAAATCACCTTCATTAAAGACACGGTGTTGAATGGATCTATCATATTGAGCCATGATTCATCTTTTATGTACCTCATTGGTGATGGATGCATCTCGACAAGTTTCATCAAGCTTAATCAAATACAAAAAGGGTTCTTCCTCTATGGTGGTGTTAGGTATGAGTTTAACGACGAGTTTTAGAGAGGGGATCTCACATTCGATAGGTAAGGTTGCTTCTAGTCCATACACTAGTTTAAATAGTGTGAAACTAGTTGACTTCTTTACCATGGTTTGATAAACCCATAATGTCAAAAATAAATTTAGGTGCCAACTAGATTTAACATGTCCTACCATTCGTTGAAGCATGGTTTTTAAAATTTTGTTGATTTCCTCAACCTAGCCATTGGCCCATGGGTAGTACGGTGTTGAGTTATCATGACAAGAATCTAGTTTATCACACTTAACTCTGACATCATCTGGTTCCTAAAATGAGAACCATGATTAGTAACGATGGCTTGAGGAACCCAAAACCTAGCGATAACATGATTAAATAAAAACAGGGTGACAATTTTTCCATCCTTGGAATATGTAGGAATTACCTCAACCCATTTAGTAAAATAAGAAACATCAACGATTATATAGCCATTCCCCCCAGATGAGGTAGGATTATAGTGCACAAAATCGATTCCCGATTTAGTGAAAGGACCAACAACGATGATGGGATGCAACGAAGTAGGACGAGTGTACTTTTTTGATTGAAAAATTTGACATGGAGGGAATTTTTCGATGGTTTCAATACAATATTTAAAACGGAGGGCCAAAAATACCCAATGCGTAAAATTTATGGGTGTACCCATCACATAAAGATGACCACCACATGCTTCAGAGTGGAAGTCATTTAACACATTTCCAGCTTCTTCATGAGTTAAACAGTGTCGCAATATAGAATAAATGCCACGAAAATATAAAGTATCATTGATGATAAGATAATATTTAGTGTGGTGATGGGTACGAGGATGTTCTTCACAAGACAATCCGGGATGAAAACGTTTTGTCTAGAGATACAAAATTATTTCTCCATACCATGGGTTAGACGTACTAATGAAAAACAAAGTTTCATTTGGTAATGAATCAATGAGATGTGATTCCTCAGTAATACAGGGAAGGTTACACTAAGCTAAAAAAAAACAAATATGTTTTCAAAGTATATTTAGAAAATCTAGGTCAAATTCCTACAAGATAACAATCCAGCAGGAATACTTTCCCCCCAATACTTGACGAATTAAAATGTAGTACATGGGATTGAATTTTGCGAAAAAGATTGTCGTGTGGAGAAAAATGTAATGACGAAATAGATGTACTACGATGACCTTATCCAAATCTAACTTCTTGACATGTGAATATCGTGTTTCAGAATCAAGAAGAAACTTACTTAAGTAATAAATCACATGCTCTTGGGTGTTGTTGTCTTCATGTATTAATACCATTCCAATAGTAGTAATAGATGCAACAATATAAATGAAATAATCCTTTGCATAATCAAGAGGTTGCAACATAGGTGCATGAGTAATGGCATGTTTGAGATTATCAAAGGAACACTATGCAAGGTCATCCAAAACAAAAGGTATTCCTTTTTTAAGTAATCGCATGAAACCATGTGTTTTCTCAACATAGTTACACTTAAGACGATGCAAGAAGTTTTCCTTCCCCTGCAAACTTTTAAGTTCAGTTGTGTTTTTCAGTGGTGGTAGGGTCAATATAGCCTCTATTTTTAATGGATCAATTCATATGCCATATTTAGAGACAATGAATCCAAGCATCTATCTGATTTCAACACAAAAAAACACATTTATGTGGATTCAAATGAATGTTATCGCGACAACATCTAAGAAAAATGGCTCTTAGATGTTTAAAATGGTCTTATTGACAATGTGAATGAGTAGGAAAATCATCAAGATAGGGTTCCACTATATCTTTAATATCATGGAAAGCATAGGGCATGGCACATGGAAATGTAGCTCCAACCGTGCATTTCTGAGACCAAAAGGTAATTTTAGGTAAGAAAAAGTTCATCATGGGAATATAAAGGTTGTTTTATGTTGATCATAAGAGATTATCTCGATCTGATTATAACCAGAAAATCCATCCTCAAATGAAAATATGACACTCCTAACACACTTTTTGATGATTTGATCGATATATGGTGTGGGATAATTGTCTTTTGGACAAGCCCAATTGAGATCCTAAAAATTGATAAAAACCCTAATTGTTCCTTGTTTTTTAGTAACAAGAACAATATTAGAAACCCATTATGTCAAAGGCATGGGATAAATGGACCCAACTTTAAGAATATTTTCAACCTCCGCTTTAATGGCTACAACTTTCCTTGGATGTAATTGACAAAGTTTTTGTCAGACTGGCAACTGGCTTGGCATCAGGGTATGTTTTAATTTAATGAACGATTATCAAAGGATCAATCCCTATAATTTATTCATAACTCCGGGAGAAAATATCACAGATTTTTTGAATAGGGATGTATAAGATTCTATTTCTAAAGGAGAACAATTTTGGCCCAAATGTATGTGTTCAATGACACTAGGTTTCATCGATATGTCAATTGCATATTCTTTTTAATATTACTCAAATTTCCTTCAAACTCAACACCTTGTGTGAGTATAGGAAATTGAGGATAAACATCAATATCAGATGAAACAAAAGACTCAAAATTGGTTTCTACCAATTGAGAATTCAGAAGGAAAGAAGCTTGATGATGAGCATCTTTCCACGGTAAATCATCTAAGAAAATAGCTTCCATTATAGATTCATAATATGGAAGGGGTTGTAAAATATAGTCAAAAGACGATTGAGGACAATCTAACCACTATGGTAGGTGGTAAGGGTCCAATGCTACTAGAAGTTGATCATGAGAGTTTCAGTCATTAGACATCGATTGGAGCACATGATAGATAGCTTTAGATTGACTTAAATATGTGGAATCATCAATTTATTTTCCGTTTAAAATATTTTTAGTGTTCGTATAGATCATATTAATAGAAGAAATATGCGAAGGAGGAGTGGAACCTATTAACAGAAATACTCCCATAAGTGAAGAGTCTTTGAGAAGTCATACTCTGATGTTCTAATATTGTAGGATAGAAGACCCTAAAAGTGGAACATTATTTGGAGAGTTGGAATTGATGTCAAGAGAGAGAAAAAACTCAATTGATTGATGGTAAAAATATTTCCTTGGTACAAAAACCGACTAAACAAAAAATAGGGGATGCAACTACATGCATGGCATAAAACCAGTTTCTTCCTAATAAAATATTAAAATGTAATGGTGCATCGAAAACTTCAATATGAATGGATACATATCCCCCCCCCCCCCAACTCTATGGACTAGGATGGTAGCAATCCATACAACTAGAAAACATGACCATCAAAGGCCTTCAAGGTAGTAGGGGAATGATTGATTTTAGGAGAACCAATGGCTCTCCAACAAGACAGATACATGATAGAAGTAGGGCCACCTTCATCCAAAATAGTATGATGGATATTTTTCCCACTAAATTTAGTAATTATTTGAAAGGAGAGTTGGTGAGAAAGCCTCGAGTTAAAATCTTCCAGTTTAAAAGTAATTACGTTAGAATTTTTCGGATCCATATCTTTAAGTACTAACAATAGGTTTTTATGTTGCGTCAAACAAGTTTGGAGTACTTCAAGAGTGGACGTAGCACGGGGTTCTTGAGCTAAATATTCAACAATATTGTAATATTGAGCAGCATGCATGCTAGGATTAAAAACTGGCTTTCGAATAGTACTCTTTGGTGGACGTAATACTGTTTTAGAAATGAGTTTTTCAATATGAATACCATTACTAAGAGGTGGAGTGGAATGGGAAGGTTTATCTATAGAAATTCCTTAGCTCTTTTTCTTTGGTAGTAAGTCATAACTATGTGATCGAGTTGTTATGTGAACCATTTCAGTAGACATCATTTTAACTTCTTCAATAGAAGAAGAAGGTCCATGCAAGGATTCATGATCAATCAATTGTTGTTGCGTAGGGAAAGGATTAGTTAACATTGCCAAAATGGAAGTATTTTTAAGAAATTTATTAATCTTTTCATGATGAGAACATTCCTTTGTAAAGTGATATCCTCCACATATAAGGCAAGGGAACTTATCCTTTCTCTTGGGTTTTGATTCAACATTTGCAATTTGCGTTTTAGTGTCTTCCTGCTGATTCATAGTTTTTTTGGATTTTCCCTTTCCCTTTTTCTTAGTTATCGATGATTCTGAAGATTGTGCAGATTGTACTGCATTGAATTTAGTGGAAACAGTAGTAGTGGAAGTAGTCTTGGGATTTGAAATAGTCTAGTTAGATTTTGAATTCGAAGGACTTTGATTTTTCATTGATTAAATCATAGATTGTGTTTGTGTAGAACCTACAATGCCATCAACATGGTGTTCTTTGGAAGGTATTGAAGGATGAATGGTGGGATGAGGATAATTGAGAACTAAATCGTACAATGTTCCATACTAGGAATAAACCAATTCTAGGTACTGCGCATGACTAGTTGCTTATTCTTTCGTTACATCACCCCCGATAGTGACATCTCTAGCAATGGGTGGAAGGAGATATTTGGTAAACCAATCATCTAACAATTGATCGAGAATAAGATATTTTATTTACCTACGCTGTCGTCTCCACTCATGAATATGATCATAATGTGAGTGGAAGTGGACTAGTGAAGTGAAATAAAAAGTTATGTACCTGTTTCATATCTAATTGGTAATTGAAAATGTGTAAGAGATGACATTTCTAGAGAATGAAAATCACCAAAATAATGTTGTGGAAGCTCAATATACCATTTGGCAACTGTATCAGTAAGATTTTGTTGAAAAATACTCAAACGTATGGAACCATCCACCAAAGAGTTTGATGAGCACCAAGTATGGACAGTTGTTATTGTCGTTTCAACTAACGCAAGTTCATATTTCTTGTCCATCCAATAAAAGTCAAGATATTGTCCCGACAGAGTGTAACTTCATCGGCAACACCTGCAAAGGTGAAGTATCACCTGAGATATCTATGGGGACTTCCAGAACCAGGTTCTTTTGGTTATGGAAGGGGATGGAAGGGGATTTCCTCATCACAACATTAACAAGACACTAGACCAAAACAGAGGGATGGATTTCCGTAGACCCTTACACAACAAGAAAGCATGTCGATCTATTGACACATTCACTGCATATAAAATATATAGTATTAAAGAATATCTACTATCATTGTCATCGACATTCCACACTATTATATTAGTTTAAGTGCAACAAACTCAACAATATTCAAACACAAGACATACAGAGATCAAATACATATACAATTAACGTGGAAACCCATACGGGAGAAACCACAAAAGCACTCTTCATTTAGCATGAGTAATATTTGGAACGCATTTGGTATGCGCACACAACTTGCAAACTTCTCTCAGAATCTTCTTTAGAATGGGTGATTTTTATCTTTCTTTCTCATGCTCTCATGTCTTCTTTCTTCTTTCTGTCGACCTTTCTGTTGAAATCGCAATTCATGAAGGTCGTCCACACGCAACTCATTTCTCAACCTAACCACTTTCTCTCTTTTCTGACCAATAATTGAATACATTCATTTCATGCTCATAATTATTTAGGAATTGCAATCCTTCATACTTAGCATGGATCAACCTTATATACATCTTAAAATTTTTGTTTTAAGCATCGACTAGTCCTCAGCTGATAATCGACTGGTTTTTCTAACTACCCCAATAAATCTTCTTACATTCAATAAGGAGCTAACAGCCCAAGTTACAATCATATCCATTTCATAGATATACTATTAGTCTAAATTAACTCACTCTTACATTTATTGTTCCCTCAAAACATGTCAACTTCCTAGATTTGATTTATTCTTCTTCTCTTCTGTCGCAGCCTTGCTCGCCTTGCGACTAGATTCTTCATATTTCTGACCAAGACTGGTATACACATTTTTAGGGCTAGTAGGTCCCCAACACTCATTGTGGCTCATCCTGATCCACTTTAGCCAAACATTTCTGTCACTTAAAGTTTACTTTGAAAATCCTGGTAGATCTTTATTACCTATTATGCTTCTCGTTGCACATCTTCTTTTAATTTTTACATTTGTTTGTCAAGTTTGGAACTGATATGTACCGAAGTTTCTACTCTTATCTCTCCCAACTCCAGTCGTATCCGCTCATGGACTGGATGGATGATTCCTATAAATTTCTCTACTTCAGCCTAGAGCTCCACAACACGTTCTATTTGTCTTTGCAATCATGTACGCATTTTGGAAAATAGTTGTTGTAATGTTTTGAAGTCAACATCCTTGCTCATCTTCTTGACCGGTGAAAACTTCTTCAATTCATTTCGTATCCCGGTAAGTTTTGTAGCCTTGGCCTCCTGAATATTTTGCACTTTTTTAGTTACTTCCTTATGTTGCACTTCCAGTACCTTGTGGGGTGTACTGGGAGCTAGATTTGTTTCCAACTTTGCAATTTGTTGGAGGAGGCCAGTAGCTACCTCTGTAAGTCTAATAACTCAGGCCTCTAGGAGAAATTCAATTGTAACTCCCTCTTCAGAGAAATCATGCTAGGCGATCTCGACAAATTTCGCCAATCTTTGCATGTCCTCCCACCATGTCTATGATTTTTGATACGTTTCTTTCACTTTGGTTTTGAGCGATGTGATGGTATTATTTAATTTTTTTAGTTTTCAAATATCACATTCTCTCTTTCCTCCAACTCATCTACTGCATCATGTTGAATATTATGCAGTAGATACATAGGAATTAAAGAAAAATCAACACTTACATGACTAATGTCTTTGATCATGGAATTATTCTCTGGTGTGCCTAAATCAAGTACCTCGGGATACACTTGAATCCTTTTTTGTTGGGGCATTGAGGGTACCTCCATAGGTCGGTCCTTGGAAGGGTCGAATTCTTCCTATGACTCAGTCTAAAACAGTTCCTGCGTGATCACTACTCTAACTTCTTTTACTCTGACACAGAGAGTCTACAGTAAGTGTGTGATACCTCCAACCAATTCATTATTGCGCTGATCAATTTTCTTAGAGGTCTCATAGGAAACTTCATCTATTCCATCAACAATGAGATTATAATCATCATTGGCAATACCACTAGCTCCAGATGTTTTATCATCCTTCCACTTATTATGACTCTTCTTTGATTCTTTAGATATTTTGTGCTTGTCTCCTAGTTTCGGATCCATCGATGTTGTGATGGATTATTATTTGATTTCATAGGGGGATCTTCATGTGATTTCTTCTCCTTGTGGATCTCCTCCCTAATTTCCTGATGTCTCATCCTTTAGTGGGTCAATTTTAGTAGATAGTTTATCATCCGTGATAGGTTGTCTCCACTCTTCGGGCCAGTCCCGAACAATTGTCTCAATGTAATCATATGTTAACCAAAATTCAGTGGAAAACCATTGGTTCTCAAAGTCTTATTTCAAATACAGATAGATGCGATGAGCCCCAATAGAAAATATGATAATATTGTGGAACCGCTGGATAGTCTCCGTAGCAATACTTGCTTAGTTCCCAGTGTGACACCTCGATGCATCAACACGTAAGTAAAAGTCAATTTTATTTTCCTTCTATCGATGTATATTATCCTTATCATACTATAGGTTGCGGTATCGCACCCCTAGAAATGGCACATTCATGTCCACCCCCTGGTATTTTTGCAGCTCGACCTATACGACAAATTATATCAAAATTAAAATCCATGAATAGGTAAAGGGACTACCTTTTTCCCAGCATCAATGACATCTACTAACAACTCATTCAGCAGGTAGGTCAATTGGTTCATTTGAACACCCGCAACACACTACTCTCCTACAACAATGGTTCTCGTAGTACACCGGTTTTGTCACATCTTCCTAAGCAGCTTGCTTGATAATACTTTCATTGTGTACCGAATGATAGTGCCATTGGTAGATGCAATTGAGAAGCCTCTCTTTTCTATGGAAAGGTTGTACTTCTCCTCCACTAGTTGACTAAGCACGATACCTATTTACTTTCAGAAAATAATGGCAATGGGTCAACCCGCGCAAGAGGTAGTTTAATGATTGAAGGTAGCAGGTCAACATCCACTGAAATTTGTCAATCCAACTAGAGGAAACCTCCATGGAAGAAAACCATCAATTGTTTGATGCACTTATAAACTTATGTTTTGTGACCAAAATGGGGCATGTGCATCAATGACGATATGCCTGACTTCTCCAGTCCATGTGCCCACTCCATTGGCACATGGTGAATAGGTCTATATTTAGTTTCTCGAATAGAGGTCATGTACCACTACATGGTGAGTTCAGGAAAATTTCGCAAATCATGGTATGTGAATCCCATCCTATTTATATCTGACAGAATGTCCATTGTCACATGGATGCCCTTTAGGATGGTTGGATTGACAAGTAGATACTTTGAAGTTTTTCTAAATTACGTGAGGAGAATCATCTGTCCTCGGGGGAATATATCTAGGTAACAGTTTTGTTGACCTAGATCCTAATGCTTCAACATCATGGGTATCCTTTACTCTTTGTTTAGGAGAATTTCTGAGGCCAATTTGCTTCTTTCTTAATGAAACGACAGGCACGAGTCACGACACAACTTCTGTAGCTTCTTCAATAATGGTCATGGGAGGGGGAGCATCCATGTTAGATCAATGAACAGTGTTGGTGCTCGACAAAAGGATTTCCATATCAATCAAATGACTTCAACTTCAAAAGGGTTGTAGAAAGATAACTTATCTCAAGAAATTAGTCTGTTGGATACAAATGAATGAACACTTTGACACGAAGACGAAATAGGTGTCTACATGCAAGAATTCATTCACTCGCATGGGTCTAGAATAAATGGAAAAGGAGGCATCTAATTATGTCACATGGGGAAATAGTTCCCATCATTTAGATAAACCACCAATTAAACCATCACTTCACTAATAATTTCAGCAGGTATTTATTATGCATTAATTGCAATTGTGACAAAAAAGCATGCCGCTGTTACCTCAAACTAACTGCCAGCCAATTATCACTTGCGATAGAAGTTCATATTGCGACATACATATAGTATATGACAACATTCTACATTTGCAACACATATTTAACTTGTGATAAAATTATAAACCAAGGACAAAAAACTTTATATACAATTTTTTTTCCAGGCAGTTATCTTTTTAGTCAAGTGAAGTGAATCTATCTTGATAAGGCTTTATCTTAATTTAATTTACCAACCTATTGAATGGTGTATCATCTATCTTATGTAACTAGATCACACCTCCATCATTTATACGAATGACAACATATGATTCCAACCAATGCATTTGAAGCTTGCCAGGATGCTTCAAAAACTTACTATCATATAGAAGGATGAAATAACTGACCCAAAACTGTTTGAAATTAATATGGATACCATGCCAAGCCTTCTGTTGATCCTTCTCGATATGCTGATGATAGCCTGTGATGAAGAGTTCTTCTTCCAACTATGCCTAGTATGACAATCGTTCTTCTACTGCACCAACATCTATCATTTCAGTGATCACATCAATTCTTAGACTAGGTAGAATATATTCTAATGGCATGACGACCTATTGTCCATAAACCAATATGAATGAAGTTTGTCATGTCAAATTTTTGCAGGTTGTACGATAATCCCACAATACTGTAGGTATCTTGTGATCCCAATCATCCCTCCAAACATTACATATATTCATCAATTCATTCTCCAATATCTTATTAAATGCTTCGAGAATGACACTTTCTTGTGGGTTATATGGCGTTGTATTCCAGTGCTGAATCTAAAATTCCTCAGTTAATTTGTCAATTAATTGATTCACAAAATGTGCACCTTTATCACTTATGAAAATATTTTGGCATCCAAATCGGGTCACAACATGGTTGAATAAAAATATTGCAGTAGTCACAGCAGTACAATCTCTTACTAGAGTTGCTTCGACCCATCTGGTTAAGTGTTATGTCGTAGTGATGATATATCATGTATCGGTTCATTTATCTAGTGGGTTAATGGGACCCATAAAATCAACAACCCATTTATCAAATGCCTGCAAGGTCACTTTTAATATGAGCAACATTTCATCTCGTCACAATGGTTTTCCAATTTTTTGACAAATATCACATCTCTGACAATAGTCTCTAGCATCTACATGCAAAGTAGGAAACCATAATCCTTCCTGTAAAATCTTACACGTTGTCACTTTTCCTACATAGTGGCCTCCTATGAGAGAAACATGTACTTCATTCATCACCATTGGTTGCTCCTATTTCAAGACACAATGACATAGTATTTCATCTGGTCCCATCTTATACAATTTCCCATTGATTAGCTAGAAGTATGCATATCATGTGGTCATTGCTTCTTCTATGTTGTAGTGAATCCTTCTACTGCATATCATGTGGTCAAGATATGTACAACGTCTATGTAGTGATCATCAATCATCTTGACCGCAAACAACTGTGTGTCAGGAAGAATATCATGGAGACTAGTAGGCTCTTCTCCACTTTCTAACCTTGGAAGGTGGTCATGTACTGAATTTATTCGACCTAGCTTAACACTAATCTCAAAATAAAATTCTTGAAATAAGAGAAGCCATTGATAGATCCCCCCCCCACCCAACACTGGATTATTGGCCACATATTTCAATGCAGAATGGTATGTAAACATCTTGACATTACCTCCCAGGTGATAATGTTGAAACTTATGGTGAGAATATACCATGGAAATTCCTTCCCTCTTAGTAGTGGTATAGTTCCTTTTTGTCATCGATAGATTTCTACTAGCAAATTCAATGGGGTGATCAAGATCACCCTCACCTGGTTGTGCAAGTACGACACCAAGCGCGACAAACGATGAATTGACATGTACATGGAATTCTTTTTTTCCAATCTGGAAATACCAATATAGGTGTTGAGACCATGTTATCTTTAAGAACATCCAAAATCTCTTGATACTGCTCATTCCATTGTAAATTAGCATCTTTCTTCATCAATTTCTCCATTATATTTGTAACCTCGACGTACCCCCGGATAAATTTTATGTGATACCCCATATTCCACAAGGTAGTTCTCAACTGTTTAATTGTCATGGGCAGGGGAAGTGATCCAGATTTATGTGAGAAAAAAATGAAATAACGGATACAGAATCATAAAAACCGACATATTGTAAATATAATAGAGATATAGTAAACACATATTCTATTAAATGATGGAAATAAAATAGACTGTAAATACAACATCTAGAACGGTGGTAGCTACCTCTGAGAAGAGATGTTATTTCTATGCTCGTATGTTCCAAGATGAATAAAAAATGAGTCCAGAGGATCCTATTTACAATAAACATGAGGGAAAGAAACCCAAAAGTAAAAACCATAACCCTAGAAGATGAATTGTCATAAAGTTTGTGGCCCCAAGGTGGTTAGTTGAACAATCAACTTCCCCTGGTCATAAATTTTGCATACGATCTTTGATTTGGGCAGTCGATATCCCATTGGAAAGGTATATTTGAGATTTATATCTTTGGACTAGGGCTTAATGCATTCCATTGAAAACCATTCCCCCCAAAATTGCCAAAAACCATCATTTAAGAACTCAAAATGGCCCTGAAAGTTTGGGACCCAAAAAACCGTAGAAAAACAACTAGGAAAATGCCACAATGGACAATTGTTTTGAGCTAGTGGAATAGGTGGGTGGTCACTGATATCTATCTGGATTAGGTAGGTCGCCAATAATCGCAATCTTGGAAATTTCCATCAATATTCCATCTCGACAGACCACATGACCCAGCAAAATACCAAAAGGAGCACAAAAATACACTTCTTCAAGTTAAGAGAAATATACTGTCTACACTAGTCAAGCATCATTCTAAGGTTATAAATATGATTTTTCACTAGCCCATAGACCGTCCAATCATCAAAATATACTTCATGAAATTTATAGATGAAATCTTTAAAAGCAGCTAATACTATTGTAGAAAAAATAGCATGGGAATTTTTTAGTCCAAAAGGCATTACCGTGTATTGGAAGCATCCCCACTCTGTCGCAAAGGTTGTCTTGTATCAATATTCCTTTTCAATTCTTATCTGGTGATGCCCCTAGATTCCATCAGTGAAAAAGTACACTTATTATCCTATAACGCTCTCCAATACTTCATATGTGAACGAGGTCGGGAATAGATCATCCAATCAAGCATCATTTAATTTTTGAAGCTTGACACAAATGCAGAATTCACTAGTTATATTGTCTTGAACAACCATGGGGATAATCCATTCAGATTCCTCAACATATTCTATGATTCTTGCATCTAACATTATGTCTAACTATATCTTGACCTTATCTTTATATCTCAAATTGAGTCTATACGGTCATTTCTTGACAGGTTTTGCGTCGGGCTTTAGGTGAATCTTCATTTCTCCTAGATCACCAATAATCCCCTTCATATATCAAAAATTAGTAGTGAATAGATCCTAGAATTCATGCAATAGGTTTGTAATTTTCCCTACTATCTCATCATCCCAATAGTCTCCAATATTGGCAAATTTCATATTTTTTGGGTAATCAATATTTACCTTCTTTGTTATGAGGGGCTTTAGAATTTTGTCATTTGATAAACCTGATCCCTCCACTACTTGAATACCATCATATTAAGGAATATGTATGTCACATGGATCATCATCATTAGGTTCACCAACTACATCATTGAACCAGCTATAGTATAACATTCCTTCCAATTATGAACTGTCACACTGCTTTGAGGGAAACTTGACATCGAAATAGGGATGTCATAAAAAATATTGGTTCTTATAAATTGTAGAGAAACATCAATCATCGAACTATCATGAACAAAGATAAAATTAGGTGTGAAACTGGTAGCTATATGTTCCCATTCTATAGTGTCTCATCATAGCTCAATCGACCTGTACTAGTTTCTCAATATCATATCCAAAGTATATAAGAAATAATGAACCCATTCTTATCGTAGCGGCGTATTTTATGTCGCGTGAAAATTTTCAATATGCTTGATAGGTTTTGTCAATCCCATATATTTCCTGACTGTATAATACATATCCTTTCCAAATCTTATTTCTAGCAGCTGTTGGCATTCAAGCCATTCTGAAATAGATTGCTTATGAGCAACCCACCACTTGGAAGGTGTAGCCTTGAATGCAACATCTAGTGCTACCAAGCATTTAGATTTGAATACTTTTTCTTACAACTCTGTAAGAATTGAATTCAAGTTAGGCAATCCTTAATATGTAGGTAGATCACATACCCGAGTACCTACCCATCACATAGATTTCATGATTCTTGCACACTTCTGCATCGACACTTCATGCAGTTGATTATGTCAAATATCCAAAGCTTCTTGTGCGTCTGACATATAGGAACTATGTTAGCGGCCAGGTTGACATAGTCATCCATTGCAGAGAAAATATTGTAAATATTATCCAAATATCCATCTTCTCCTTCATTGTTAACTTGCTTGACATATATCTGACCCTCCAGAAGATTAATTAAAGCGATGAACCATAGTTATGTATCTTCAAATAACAATATTATCCTTTTATAATTGATAAGTTTTTTACTATCAATATCCCAGTCAATCCGCAGAAGTACAAGATATGAATTCATATCATCAACAATGTCTATGACCTCAAAACCTGCATAGGTTCAGAGTCCTTCCACTTCGACAAGAACCTGTGTTAGTCGACCAATAGGTAACCTTTGACTGATTGGCTAAATGAAACTGCACAAGAGACCATAAAAGTCCTGGATTTCCCATGCTTTCCTAGGTTTGTCTTGTCCAAATATTAACGTCTGACCCCAATTCTAGTATGATAAAATCCATATCATAATCACCTATCTGAGAATTCATTCTTAATTCGCGACCAGTTTGCAGTCTTTTCCCAATGTGGTTAAATTTTTTCTTTAGTCGCACACTTGGTTGAGGTTCTTCGACTAGAGTTGATAGTTCTTCCAATGCATCCTTATATTCTATAAATGATAAGAAACTTTTAAAGAAATTCTTCAAATTGCTTACCTTCTTTGTCGACTTTATCTGGAATAACTAATCAAATATTTGACCCATTTCCAAGATTGGTCCACCATCCCATACTAGGATAGTAGCAGATGTCGATGCCTGATTTATGTTAACAAACTCATACTGTGCCTTAAATAAAACTCCTTTTTATTTCTAGACATCAAAATTAACTTTCTTTTGTGTCGTCAATCGAACTCTTGGGTTTACCCCAGGTGCGTCTTGATATCCTCTAGTCACAACACCGCCTCCTCTTATGACAACAATATTAGGTTCTTGATGTTTGACATAAATATTTTGGATATTTTGGTTTGCATTTTGAGGTTGGTTCTGGTTTCTTGGGTTTCTGGCCAGCCATTTATCAATCAACTATGAGAACTCATAGACAGTGTGGTTCAATGCTTTACAATATGAACACGTCAATGTAGGATTAGTACATTCTTTGGAAAAATGTCTCAATTATCCATAATTATAAAAAATAATTTGGCCCCTTCTACAACCAAATACTCCTCCTCATCCTCTGCTTCTAAAATGACCACCCCCCTTGGTTGAGGGTATTGTACCTGAGCTTGCTTGGCTTGCATTTGTACATCATTTTTTGTCAGATATGTGTTAACCATCTTTTCCTACAACAACTAGTATGCTCTAGAGTCTTTCTCATCATGACACACATATTTATAGAATTTACAATATAAGTTTCCAGGTGTAGTTACTATCTTATGTAGATACAATTATTCCTCCAATCGATGACCTCTTGTCTAAAAAATTCTACGCCAGGGAATTCCTTATGAATTTATCGGGTTTGATGCTCCTGATGCAAGATAGTTCAACAAAGTTGGACATGAATCTTTATGATGGACTTTAGTTATGCATATTGTACACCTGAATTATTCTTGAATTTCTTTTCTTGATAGCTTATATTTGCAACGTTCGATTAGAAAGTTGTGACTATATTTGCATCATTCCTACACCAGTTTCTCCAACCGGCAAAGCTTCCAATTTCATAGCAATCTCAAGAGCTTCACTCTAGGATACAATATTTTGTTGCATCAATGGAACATCGATATCTGGTATCATTTCCTCAACAAACCATTCTTTGTGTTGAACACCTAACATCTAGATACTCACCTTAGGCATGAAATTCTTAAACCTTTGGTCGAAGTCCCAAATAGACTCAGTCGACAATTACTTAATTTATTTTATTGTGGTGATACATTCAGACTCAGACCTAGGTTTCTTGAATTCTTCAAATAGTCCAATTCGAATCTGATCCAATGAATTCTAAGGAACCCCTGTGGGAACCATAGAAAATTTCATATATCAGTCGAGAGCACGACCCCTGAAGGTTGTGATCATCTGGAATATTTTGATAGTCTCATCTTGGACTTGTCGCATTGTCCAGAAAGGTTCACATAGGAACCAGTGTTTCTCAGGGTCTTCCAACTCGCTCCCATTAAATATAGGTGGCTTTATGTCACTCCTAGACATTTTGTTTACTTGGGGTATTGCTGAATTAGAGTAAAATGTTCCACAAGTAGGAACTCCTTGACTACTATATCTACTATTATTGTTACTATGATTTACAAAACCACACTTTAATACACGGTTAGGTCTTACATAAGTTGTTGGATATGTACATAAGGTCATGGGTATGTCGTAACCCTGGTCTATATTTGGCGCTTCCTCTCCGTCTTCAGATATAAGTTGATATTATTCCTCTTTGTCGAGGTGTCGTTCCAAATCGTAGTCCCTTCCTTTGGTAACATTATAATTTCCTCTTCTTGTCGTAGTCCTTCTTCTCTTCCCTGATGGGAATCTTCTTCCATTCCTTAGGAGCCTATGCTCTTGATCATTCTCACTGTCGATATAGAAAATATCAGCTCACTCTGGTCCATATTGTTCAATCCTTTCTTGTGACATCACCCAAGTCCTCTGTGCACAATTATTTACTTGTCAGATTCCATCCTCGGGATCCCCTTTTCACAGACTAGCATATTTATCCACAACTTTAAATACTTCAAATAATGGACTCAAGGTTCTTGGAAGAAATCTATTTCTATCTCATTGTATGATCTTATCATGTCGATTGCAATCGTAGTAATATATCCCCCCATATTGCTATCAATGTAGAAGTCAGCATCCCTAGATATAGGATTACCGATTCTTTAAAATCATTGGATCAACTGAGGAGTCCACTTAGTGGGTTCTCCTCCTTGAAATTTTTTCCTCTGTGTCACTAGTTTCGACAACCATTCATGCAGCAGAATGGGAAATCCACTAAATAAAATTTCATGAATATCTAAGTAAACATATCTTTCTAACTATTCATTCAAGTTCAGTTTCGATCCTTCACTTTCTTCCTATGCAAACACTCTTTCTCTTTAATCCACCCAATCTAGAATCTATAGTTTCATCGGGTGCCAAAACATGTCCCCTTAACAATTATCCATAATCCCAACAACACAACCATTTTTTGGCATCATTTCCACTAACCCAGGTTCATATTACCTGTCCATCCAACAAATTCGAAGATATCAACCCAACAGAGTGTAACTCCGTTGACAACACCTACAAAGTTGAATTCTAACCCAAGATATCTATGGGGACTTCTAGAACCATGTTTTTGCAGTTATGGGAGGGGATTACTTCATGACAACATTAACAATCTGCTCGACTGAAATAGTGGGATGGATTATTGTCGACCTGTACACAACAATAAAGTAGGTCAACCCGTCGACACATTCACAACATACAAAATATATAGAACTAAATAATATAACCATTATTGTCATCGACAATCCAAAATATTATATCAGTTTAAGTGTGACAAACTCATCAAGATTCAAACACAATACATAAAAACATCAAAGACACAGACATTTAACATGGAAATCGATATGAGAAAAAATGCAAAAGTGATCTTCATCTAGCATTAGTAATATTTGGAATTCTTTTGGTCTACGCACTCAACTTGCAGACTTCTCTTAGAATATTCTTTACAATGAATGATTTTTCTCTTTCCTTCTCATGCTCTCATGTCTTATTTATTCTTTATGTTGACCTCTCTGTCGAGATCGCAAGTCGTGAAGGTCGTCCACACATAGCTCATGGATTGACCTAACCAATTTCTCTCTTTTCTAACAAATGAATGAATACTCACATATCATGCTCATAAGGATTTAGCGATTAGGATTCTCCACACTTAACATGGATAGACCCTATATACATCTTACAATTCTTGTTTTAACCATCAACTGCTTGTTCAAAATACCCCAATAAATCTCGTTACATTAATAAAGGTGCTAATGAACCAGGTTACAATCATGTCCATTCCTGAAATAAACTATTAGTCTAACTTAACTCACTCTTACATTTATTTTTCCCTCTAAACATGTCGACTTCCCATATTTGACTTATTCTAGTTCTCCTCTTCCTTTGTGGCCTTTCTCTCCTTACAACCAGATTCTTCATATTTCAAACCAAAATTGGTATGCACTTTTTTAGGGCCAACAATCCCCCAACACTCACTTGTGGCTTGTTTCGAGCCACTTTAGCCAGATATTTTTGGCACATCGCATTTACTCTGAAACTCTCAGTTTGTCTTCATTACCTCTTCTACTTATTGTTGCACATCTTCTTTTAATTTCTGCATTTGTTCAACAAGTTCAGAATTGATATGTTTTGAAGTTTATACTCTTGTCGCTCCTAGCGCCTATCACACCTGCTCATGGATCAACTGGATGGATACTGTAACTTTCTCTACTTTGTTTTGGAGCTCTGTGACACATTATTCTTGTCTTTGTTGTTGTGTATGTAGTTTGGAAACCTGTTGTTGTAATGTTTTGAAGTAGACATCCTTTCTCATATTCTATACCGATGACAACTTCTTCAATTCATTTTGTATCCTGTTCAGATTCACCTCTAAGGTATGAAGCTCCTTAGTAAATTTCTCCAGCTCTGCATCATCCATTAATGTTCCCCATGGCTGAGAAACCTATGCATATGTTTTGGGATAAAGTACCTCGGCCTCCTAAAATATCGTTTGCACATTTTCAGTTACTGTCTTCTTTCGTGATTCCAGTACCTTAAGGGGTGTACTGGGAGTTATATTTGTTTCCAAATCTACAATTTGTTGGCAGAGTTTGACAGCTACCTCCCCAAGTCGAATAACTCAATCCTTCAGGAGCATTTTAGTTGTAACTCCCTCTTTGTAGAAATCATGGCAGGTGAGCATGATAGCTTGCTCCATTATTTGCATGTCCTCCTGCCATGTCCATGATTTTTTCTCCATCTATTTCACTTTGGTTTTGAGTGATGCAACAATATTCTTTGAATGTCTGAGTTGTTCAAACACCACATTCTCTCTTTCCTTCAACTTTTCTACTACAACCTGTTGAATATTATGTAGTAGATACATAGGAATTATAGAAAAATCAACACTTACATGACCAATGTATTTAATCATGGAATTATTCTCTAACATGACTAAATCAATTGCCTTAGGAGAAACTTCAATCCTTCTGTGTTGGGACTTCAAGGGTACCTTGAAATGTTGATACTTAGAAGGATTAGATTCTTCCTACGACTCTGTCTGAAATGGTTGTTACACGACCACTACTCTAACATGTTTTACTATGACACAGAGACTTTACAGTAAGTCCCTTCGACCAAGTCAATGTTCTGCTCATCAATTTTATTATATGTATCATTGGAAAATTATTACATTCAGTCATTAATGAGTTTTAATAATTGTTAGTAATGCCACCAGATCTAGATGTTTTATCTTCTTTCCATTTATTATGACTCCTTTTTTATTATTCAATTCTTTTGCGCTTCTTGCCCTGTTTCGGTTCCGGCTAGGTTGTGCTAGATTTTTATTTGCTTTCATAGGGGGGGATCTGTGGGATTTATTCTCCTTATGGATATTCTCCCTGATTTCTTGACGTCCCATCCTATCATGGGTTAATTTCATTAGATAGTTGATCATTCGCGACAGGTTGTCTCCACTCTTCGATACAGTCCTAAAAAATTGTCTCAATGTCTTCATTTGTTAGCCAAAATTCAGTGGCAAAACATTGGTTCTCGAGATGTTTTTGCGGATCCATATAGGTGTGGTCGAACTCGGTAGAACATATGATAATATTGTGGAACCGCTACACAATATCTGCAGTAATCCTTTCTTGGTTTTCAATGTGATTCCTCAGTGCATCAACATGTAAGTAAAACTCAATGTTATTGTCCTTCTATCAATGCAAATTATCCTTCTCGTACAAGTAGTTCTGGTATCGCTCCCCTCGATATGGTATAGGAACATACACCCCCTGGTAGTTTGGAGGCTCATCCCATGGGACAAATGATATCAAAATTAAAATCCATGAATAGGTAAAAGGATTACCTTTCTCCTAGGAATCAGTGGCATTTTCTAACAACTCATTCAACATGTAGGTTGATTGGTTCATATGGACACCCATAACATACTACTCTGCTGCAGCAGTGATTTTGATAGTACACTGGTTCGGTTGCATATTCCTAAGCATATTACTTGATAATAATTTCATTGCAAACCAAATAACAATGTCATTGATAGAGGAAATGGAGAAGCCTCTCTGATTTCTAGAAAAATTGTACTTCTCCTTCATCTAGTTGACTAGGCCCGAGTCCTATTCCTTTCTGGAAAAGAATGGAGATGAGTCAACCCCTACAAGAGGTAGTGTAGTGATTGAATCTATTAGGTTGACATCCACTGGAATTCATCGATCCAACCAGAGGCAGCCTCCATGGAAGAAAACTAACAATTGTTTGATGCACGCATTAACTTCTACTATGTGACCAAAATGGAGCATGTGCATCAACACCAATATGCCTGATTTCTCTAGTCTTCATTTACACTCCATTGGAATAAGGTGAATAGGTCCATCTTTAGTTTCTCGAATAAAGGTCATGTACCATGACATGGAGAGTTTAGGAAACTTTCACAGATCGTGGTATGCAAGTCCCATCTTGATCAACTTCGGTAGAATGTTTGTTGTCACATGGACGCCCTTCAGGATGGATGGCTTGACCAAAAGATACTTGTACTTTTTACTAATAGTTATGCGAGGAGAATCATTTGTCCTTAGGAGAATATATCTAGGTAACAAGGTCGCTAACTGAGATATTGATGCTTCAAAAACGTGGGTAGCTTTTACTCTTTGTTGAGGAGCATTTCTGCATTTCGTTCGCTGCTTTCTTGGTGGAACGACTGACACTGGTTGTGACACAACTTCTGGATTTTCTTTGATAATGGTCATGGAAGGAGGAACCTCCATACAGGATCCTTGGATGGTGTTGGTTCTCGAGATAGGGATTTCCATATAAATCAAATGACTTCGTCTTCAAAAGGGGTTGCATATAGATAACTTGGCTCAAGAAATTAGTCAATTGGATACAAATGAATATATAGACTTTGACACGAAGATGAAATAGGTTTCTACATGCAGGAATTTGTTCACTCATGTGGGTCTGCAATAAATGGAAATGGTGATGACTAATTCTGTCACACAGGGAAATCTTTCCCATCATTCCAATAAACTACCAATCAAACCATCACTTCATAAATCATGACAGTAGGTAGTTATTATGCATTAATGGAATATGTGACCAAAAATACTGCCACAGAAATATCCTGTTACCTAAAATTAATTGTCACCCAACTATCACTTGTGACAGACGTATAGTCTGCGACAACATTCTACACTTGCGACACATCTTTAGCTTATGATAAAATTATAAACTTGCAACAAAAAATTTATATACAAAACTTTGATTTTTTTTCTTCAGGAACTTATCTTTTCAGTCGAGTGAAGTGCACTATCATGAGAAGGCTTTAGTCGAATTCCATTTACCAACCCGTTTAAGGGTGTACCATCTAGCTTCTGTAACTAGACCATACCTCCATCAGTGATACAAATGACAACATATGGTCCCAACGAGTGCGTTTGAAGCTTTCCAAGATGCTTCAAAAATTTACTGTCATATAGAAAGACAAAATCATTAACTTGAAACTATCTGAAATTAATGTGGAGGTCGTGTCAAGCCTTTTATTTCTCCTTCAAGATGTGCAGATGATAGCCTACAATGAAGATAATTTCTTCCAATTGTACCAACTGCGACAATATTTCTTCTACTATGCCAACATCTGACATTTCAATCATCGCAACGATTCTAAGACTAGGTAGAATATATTCTAATGGAATGACGACCTCATGTCCATCAACCAATCTAAATGGATTTGTTCCTATCAACATTTTGCAAGTTGTGCGATAATCCCATAATACTGCAGATATCGTATGATCCCAATCACCCCTCTGAACATTACATATATTCATCAATGCATTATCCAAGATCTTATTAAATACTTCGACATCATCATCGCAATAGTACAATATCTTATTAGCACTACTTCGATCCATCTGGTTAAGTAGTATGTTGTAGTGATGNTTTGTTTGTCTGGTGGGTTAAGGGGACCCACAAAATCAATAGACCATTTATCAAATGCTTGCAAGGTCACTTGTGGTACGAGAAACATTTAATCTCATCGCAACGCTTTTCCAGTTCTTTGAAAAATATCACATCTATGACAATAGTCTATAGTGTCTGCATGTAGAGTAGGCCACCATAATCCTTCCTATAAAATCTTATGTATTGTTGATCTTTCTACGTAGTGGCCTCCCATGACACCAGCATGTGATTCATTCAACACCATCGTTCACTCATGTTCCAAGACACAACGACGGAGTATTTCATCTGGTCCCATCTTATATAATTTCCCAACTATCAAGTGGAAGTTTGAAACATTTACAAATAATTGCTTCTTCTATGTTGTAGTGAATCCTTCGGGTACATATCCCGTAGTCAATATATGTACAATGTCTCTATACTGATCATCAATCATATTGAACACAAACAATTGTGCATCAGGAAGACTATCATCAAGAATAACATGACCTTCTCCACTTTCTAACCTTAACTAATGGTTAGGTTTTGAATTCAGTCGACCTAGCCTAATAATGATCTCAAAATGAAATTCTTGAAATAGGAGAAACCATCAGCAGATCTCCTGCCCCCCAACACTGGCTTATTGACCAACAAGTATTTCAATGCAGAATGATCGGTAAACATATTGAAATGACCTCCCAACAAATAAAGTCAAAACTTCTAGAGAGCATATACCATAGAAAGTGATTCCCTCTCAGTAGTGGTATAGTTATTTTTGTCATCGACAGCTTTATACTAGAAAATGCAATGGGGTGATCAAGAGCACCCTCACCTAATTGTGCAAGTATGATGCTAAGCATGACGGGAGACACGTTGACGTGTACATGAAATTATTTTTTCTAGCATTTAAATACCAATATAGGCGTTGATACCATCTTATCTTTATGAACATCCATACTCTCTTAACACTACTCATTCCATTTGAATTTAACATCATTCTTCAACAGTTTCTTCATTGGAGTTGTAACCTATGCATACCCCTAGATAAATTTTATGTAATACCCTATATGCCCCAAGGTATTTCTCAATTATTTAACTATTGTGGGCAGGGGTACATCAAAAATAATCACAATCTTGACAAGGTCCATCAATATTCCATCTCGACAGACCACATGACCCAGAAAGATACCAAAAGGAGCACAAAAAATACACTTCTTCAAGTTAAGAGAAATATGAAACTGTCTACACCGGGTGAGCATCATTATAAGGTTCTCAATATAATTTTTCACTAGCCCATAGACCATCCAATCATTAAAATATACTTCAATAAATTTATGGATGAAATCTTTAAAAGAAGCTACTACTATTCTAGAAATAATAGTAGGGGAAGTCTCGAGTCCAAAAGGAATTACCGTGTATTGGAAGCATCCCCACTCTATTGCAACGGTTGTCTTGTAGTGATATTCCTTTGCAATTCTTATATGATGGTAGCTAGAGAATCCATGAGTGAATGAGTACACTTCTTGTCCTCCAACGCTCTTCAATACTTCATCTGTAAATGGGGTAAAAAATGGATCATGCAGGAAGACATCATTTAATTTCTGTTGGTTGACACAAATGTGGACTTCACCATTTTTCTTGTCCTGAACAACCATAGGGCTAATCCATTTAGATTCCTTGACAAATTCTATGATGCTTGCATCTAACATTCTTTCTAACTCTACCTTGACATTCTCTTTATATATTGAATTGAGTCAATACGGTCGCTGATTGGTAGGTTTTGCATCAAGATTTAGGAGACTGTTGGGCAATAGGGAAAACCCGGGTTTAATCCTTTTATGTCGCACCAACAAAGACCCACAGTGTTGTCCCTTTCGGCAACAACCTGCGCGCAGGTTGCAGTCTCACCCGAAACAGCTATGGGGTGCCGTAGAACCAGGTTTCTGCAAGCAAAGAGGGATATTACTATACCTTAGCCTTTAATAAACTTATTACTTATCAATTACACAGCTCTGTCATGCACTCATATACAACTTCACAGATAGATAAACAACCGTGACTTGCTTAACCTGGTACAGGGAATTCACAACGAAGCTTGTTATTAGCAGTGATCTAAGTTATCAAATGTATACAGTTATTAATGCATAAAAGACAACAGAAAAAGAAACAACACAAGAAACCACAACACCGGATATAACGTGGTTCACCCCTAGTGTAGGGGTTACGTCCACAAACTGTGTTTTATTCAACTTGCTACAAAACCACAGTTTGATCTACGCACTCAGCTGCAGATCCCTTCAGTCCTTAAAAGCCGCGCACACAGCAGCAGGCCTCTGCGCACACAGCTACAGATCTTTCCTTAATCTTCTTACAACCAAAACCCCCTGCACACACAGCTGCAGAGGTCGACCACGCACATAGCTGGGACTTAACCTTTCCTTACATAATCAGCCTTAGCTTTGCCTTTCTTTCTTTACATCAAAAATCCTAACTTTTCTTATTTACAAAAATGCCTATTTATACATCACGCTATTACAAAACCATGGCTTCAAACCATGGGCACCCAAAACCCTAAACCCTGGATTTAAACCATGGGTTTATTACAAAAAGGAGTTGTGACTTACCCCGACACCCCTAAGACTATTTTGGCCCGCGACTCCGCTTACAAACTTCCTCAACCACCGCAGAGTTACCAAAACTAATAATCCTTAGGGTACGCGTCCCAACAGGCCCCTAAGACTCACCAGTGGCCCGTCCCAGGACACTCTGCGATGGCTCTGGTGGGAGAATATTCTGCGTGAGGGTCTGGAAGCGATGGGTGAGGTTGTGTAGTATGTCGTCAGCTGATTTCTCCTTTTCCACCAACTCTTGTAACACTGAGGATGATTCTGTGTTGGCCCGTTCCTGCGCAAAAGTGTCGTAGGTCTTCAAAAGTTTGAGCTAGCTCTCTGCAGTATTACTCAATTCCAATGCTTCATTAACCAGTGGCTATAACGCATTCTCCAGCAGCGTTACCTTCATCCTGCAGGACTCAATTTCCTGCTGAAGTTCCTTGCTACACTTGACTTTAGCCATCTTCTGCATAGGTGGCAGCGTCTTGACTTCGACTCTGACTGCATCTAATTTGTCCTGGCGCAACTTGATGGTTTCCTGGATATTACCTACATCTGGATGGTCCTGTAGGTTCGCCCATGCATTGATGCTATCTTCCATCAGTTTTGCGACGCTGGCCACATTATCTGATATCTTTGTGGCTGAAGCCATGATGTCCCTATGGCGTTGTTCTCGGACCTCTGGTGGAGTCTCAGGAGGGATGCGCAGTTGAAACTCTACGATCTGGTGCTGGTGTTCTCTCTTCAACCTTTCAATCTCACTACGAGACTACTGGGCATAGTCTCTCAGCTTAGCAATTCTCTGCTCTGGTTCCTCTTCTCCTTGTATGTCAGAGTCAGAAAGACTCCGACATGCCTCGTCTAGTGCTCACAGCAGTGTAGTTGTTTTATCTTCAGCATCCTTCTTCTGTTGTGCTGCTTCTTCGAGTCATGCTGCGAAGATTTTGTTTTGTTTTAAGGTGTCTTCCAATTGGATTTGAGACAATTGGTCTCGTGCATGGATCTCCTTTGTAATAGCGAGCTGGCAGAGGTGCAATTCGGACATGGACATCTTTGTATAATCGATCCCTACGGTCATACTCATCTGGGACCGGGAATCTGCATTGGTCGGTCGCAGAGCTGTGCTTGATACTTGGCCTTGGCTATCTCTAGGTGGCCATTGCCTAATATCTTGCTGTGTGGGTACTGTAGTGCTACCTGCCGTAGTACTGATTGCTGATGTTGCTGCTAAGTCTTTGAGCGCTGAAACCCTGTTTGCTATACCTGTGAGCCCAGCAAGATGCAGTTCCGCAAACTCTAACCATTTTTTAGTAAGCGTTCCCATATACTTTTCTAGAGCTTGCTCCAGCTCATCCAGCGTTATAGTGGCTTCTTCTTCAATATTTTTGTCCTTCGACACTTTTGACTTTTTGCGGGACTGCGGCTTGTTTACCTCTGCTACTTCGGGTGACTTGCACTTTGTTACTGGGTTGGGATCTGATAGGGTCTTGATCGACTCCTCGTCCTGTTTGTCCTGTCTACCATCTCTACCTTGGCCATCACCATTCAGCTGTGAATCACTTAGGTCTTTGCTATCTTCTAATGGGTTTTGCTGCTGCGCCTGACTGGTACCTGCGCCAATATTGGTAGCTAGGGGAACCGGAATAGAAGGTTTCTTTCCTATATCTTTCAACCAGTCAGCCGGCCATTGCTAAACTATACCCCTAATGTCTGGTTCGGTGACTACATATGGTAATTTAA
This sequence comes from Pseudotsuga menziesii, assembly GCA_001517045.1. Lineage (NCBI taxonomy): Eukaryota > Viridiplantae > Streptophyta > Pinopsida > Pinales > Pinaceae > Pseudotsuga > Pseudotsuga menziesii. Next base: position 302,293 of record LPNX010510619.1, read on the forward strand.
ACCATTGATGTTGGGGATCGGCACGAGCTTGAATGAAGACATGATGTATATCGGCACTGAAGTTCGCGGCACCCTCATATTTAGCGAATAACTCATTGGTAAGTCATGGTGTTCACACAATCTCATAGTGGATACTCATGGCATAAAAGATGAACACAGTGTTCATCATCTACTAAGATACCTTATCTGAGGATATCCATAGGGAGGCGTACCCCACTGCCCCCGGCATGCCTGGGTTTACTTCTACAAACTAAGCTTCGGTGGGTTCTTTCCACCCAACTAATGCAATAAGTATTAATAGCCAAGAATAATGAAAAGGTCTACCTTTTTCCTGTGCGTCGCGGGCATCCTCCAGGAATTCCTTCACAAGATATGCGGCCCAATTGTACGTATACCCCTCAGCGCAGTTCATAGCAATCCGGATAACCGGAGCAGGTACTTCAGTTGGCCTGCATTTCCTTATGAGTTTGCAGGCTAAGAGTTCAGCTGCAAAGTGAATGGGCTGCTCCTGAATCGCAGAAGTATGATACCCCCGTTTCCCCTTTGTCAGGCCAAACCGCTCTTTCATAGTTTGTGTGAGCTTTGTATCCTCATGTTTTGATGGAAATTTAGTTCCCGGATCAGGTCCTGCCATTGGTAAACCTGTGATCTTATGGATGAGCGCGGCGTCAATAGGAATTTGCTAGTCCCCTATCCATAAATAGCCGTCATGCACTAACGCTAGCAACTGTTTGGCCACTACAGTCACATGTATGCCGCGATCGAAATGTGGAATATCAAGCATCTTGAGTAGGCCAGCTTTGTCCAGGCCCGCCGCCCACGGTTGAACTTCTAGTAGTGTCACCTTATCATCTGGGTATTTGACGCGGTGCAGGTATTCTGCTGGTTCAAACTGTGGAAACTTACCATGGTCATTTGTGTCATGATCGCTATACTTAAGCCGATTGATCTTCCCTGTCATGCTTCCAATCAGCTGAACTCCTTGTGGCAGTGAGGGTGTGGTTAATGTGAATTGCATTGTTCGACGGGGAAGCTTGGCACCTGGTCGAACGGGTTGTAGATACGGTGGCTGTGGTGGTGCAATGTTCTCCCTACCCTCGGCCGGGACCTGTGCTGAACTGGTGGGATCCATAGGATGATCTACTGGCGTTTTCCCTGTTTTCCTCTGCCGGTCTTGGTTTCGCTTGGAGCGAACTTCAGTTGTGGACTTCTTCCTGGCAGACCGTTTTTGCATCGGCCGTGGTGGTGCTGGGTGAGCTTCTTCACAGGGAACAAAGGCAAGCGACCGATTAGAGCAGCTTATCAGACCCTCTTACTCGAATTCCCTTACTAAATCGACAAGCTCTCGTTCTGTTGTCATGGGTTCACTCGTAAATCTGAAAGAAAGGAAGAATACAATTTGCCCTAACCGAGGCATCTTCTTATGCACCCCATCAATCAAATCGAGCAGGACAGTGCATTGAAGGCACCAAATCTAATGAAAATCTTGTCCAAGTGGAGCTCGGTTTTCGATAATCTTCTTAGTACAGGCATTAAGGCAATTAAAGCACTACTGCCGCCAATTTGGATGCTTCCCAACGATTGGATTTTAAGCCTCGCTGTGTTTTTGGTCTTCGACAGAATCATGGTTTGAGCTTCGTGACAACAAGCACCCTCAACACAGTATTGCCTTTCGACCCGTCCTAGGAATGTCGGTGACAGGACTGTTAGGTTTGATGGACTGGCTTCTTGGTACTGCCTCTTGGTTTGGTATTCAATTCCATGTCGGAGCTCGGCCTCCATATACCAATTTTGTGTTATAGGTTCCAAGGTGTGCAAGAACTTATGCACCCACTCCTCGTGAGGTATGTTAGCCCATGCTGCATAACTGTGCCTCAAATGTTCCTGAGGGCTATTCTGCCCATTGAACTTACTTTGCACTTCTTGGAATTGGTTTATGAATCTGAGGCACGGAAATTTATGGCAGGCTCCCCAACTGGGAGTAGACGTTTTGTGATCGGTCCACCCTGCTGCTGGAACTCCTAATGCGGTCTCCAGAGTCTGCATTCTTTGTGACGAAAGTGCTTGTTCTGAGAAATGTGCAAGAAATCCTCCAGGGTCTGTCAACCCAACATATGTAGGCAACTCTCTGGGCTGCGCACTAAGGCATCTAAGAGTCTTAGTGATTTGCACGCACCTATGGCCATGTAGCTCGTACAATCGATTCTGCCAATTCTCTAGACCATCGTCGAAATCAAACATGCAGGAGCTATCACATTGCCAATCTATTATGCCATCGGCATCAGGCTCGACATAGTCTGTTTCCTTGGCTGTAATGTTGTAGATGTGGTATAGAGTATCCTGCTCCCCTTCGTCTCTGATCGGTTCTGTATATATTTCTCCTTGGGATGGGTCGAGGGGTATGATAACTCGCAGACCATTTCCTTCGAATTTCATCTGTCTCCTCTTAAGGTTCATGATTGAAGCATTGGCCATGGCCCACTCGATTCCTAGCAGGGCTGGATAAGGGTTGCTGTCATCAATGATCTCAATAACTTCAAAATCGGCTAGAGTGCTTACCCATCAATATCTATGGGAACACTAAGAAGTCTCCCTAGGGGCACAATCCTTTGATGGTTAGCTAATCTCAGTTGTATAGGTGACCAAGCCAGGGAAGGTTTTCCCATTTTTCCCCAGGACTGCTTGGGTAGGACATTAACTTATAATCCAAGATCCAAAATGACATCAGTCATATCATATTCCCCTATCTGAACATTCAATCTCATTTCCCTCCCCGTTCTTCAGACATGACTAACAGTTTTCTCCTGATCAACTCCTCTCTGAGGGTCTGTGACAGCAAGAACTTTTTGCAGCTCCTTTAAAGCATTCTGATTCCTCAAGAGTTTCATACAACTCTGTAAAAAGGAGGAGAGTGTACTTACTTTATCCATCAAAGCATCTTGCGGCTGCGAGGCCTACTGAGGTTGCCGCATAGGTACTGCTGCTGTGCGAGGGTCAACAATATCGCACTGGGCCGCCTTGACTAATGCTTGGTCTTTCGCAGTGTTAAGTGCTGGGACGTGCTCGGAGGATTTACGCGCACCCACCTCGACAGGTTGTTTCTACGTATTCTGAATGTGCGTCGTGGCTCCACTCCGGGTGACCACATTGATGGCTATGATAGGTCTCTGTTCAACAAAAATCAACTGAATCTTCTGGGTAGGGCCACTTTTGTTTTCCTGAATCTTTGCTATGAGCTGGGGGCACTGTTCAATCACGTGGTCTACTGCGCGGCAATACCGATAGGTTGTAGTGGGGTTCCGATAGTCTCGAGCCAAATGGCCATCTTGGTTACAATTGTAACACACAACCTGGCCTCTACCTCTCCCGGGCATACCACCACGGCCGTGGCCTCCAAAGGCACCTCTTCTAGAGGCACCACCACGGTAACCATAGCCGTCACTATTCTGGGCTTCATTTTGCACTCGGTAGGCGTCAGAGATGCGCTCTCTCATGAGGTCATAGCTACGACACTCCTCTTCATTATGCCCTACTGACTTACAGAACTTGCAGTAGGGGTTCTTGGGAACTTGAACATATCTCTGAAGAAGATGGCAGTTTTCAGGGCCATGTTGGCTAGTGGCTCGACAAATCTCACAATATAGAACACCGGGATTGAATTGGTTGGGTGCACCTGTATTTAGGTAAGTTTTGACCACGGGGCACTGGTCCCTATCGTGACCTTCTATCTGACATTGCGTACACCAGACCTCCTCTCTACTGGTTTTAGGCTTCTTCATATCGCGAAGCTCCAGGGCCATTGCTGCGAGCTGCGCTTGGATTTGAGCAATACCGGAATCGTCTTCGATGGGGGCGGTTTCGAGCTTCATTGCAATTTCCAGAGCTTCTTGCTGGTCAGCAACCTTCTGTTGCATGAGCGGGGTTTTGATATGTGGTAATAATGCTGCGATAAACCATTCCTTGTGCTGCCCAGGACTAATGAAAAAACTGACTTGGTCTAGTAGAACTTTGAATCTCTTGTCAAAGTCCCACACTGATTCACTACGCCGTTGTTGAATCTCTTTGAGTTCAGTGATGCTCTGCGATTCTAATTTAGGCTTCTTAAATTCTTTGGTTATTGCTGCCTTAATCTCATCTAACGTAGGGCTCTGAGTACTGGAGAATTTCATAAACCAGGTCAAATCCCGGTCCCAGAAAGAAGTAATGAGCTGCGCGGTTCTCACATCCAGGTCTGTAATATTCTTCGCGTTCCATACTGCTTCACATAAAAACCAGAACTGTTCAGGGTCCTCTGATCCCGTACCTTTGAAGATGGGGAGCTTAATGTCATCAACTAGGTGGGCCATGGGGTTTCTAGGAGGGTTGGGAGGGGGACCGAATGTCGATGGGGGGTGTTTACGGGGGTAAATTGACCTATGGCCGAAATATGCGGGCTGGGTTGACTGTCAGACTGCGATGGAATTTTAGGGGTAACAAGGCTTCGCTGCGGGGTGACCGGAGGGTTTCCAACGGAAGGGTTTTCTTCAGAGTTTGACTCTTCAGGAATTACAGGGGAAGACGTGGTAGCCTGACCTAAGGGATAGGAGTCAAAATCTCTTTTGTACCTTTTCCCACTTTGCAGCAAACCACTTTGCTCGTCGAAGGTATTATCACTTGCAAACATATGTTAGTACTACTAAGCTAGCAGTCTGATTCAAACAACAATATACCCTTTTCAGCCAATAGTATTTTAATCCTCAAGCTTAATGAATTCAAAAACTTACCACGGGGGCCTTTGAAGAACTGTCGTTCAGCTTCGCTGAAGGGGGTACTTGTGTCAATGAAAAACTCTGTCATGAAGGCTTCCAATGTTTGTGTCATCCAGAAATCAACAGCGCGGGATACCTCGTTGTTCACGTGTTGCACAAGATTGACCCTTGTGGGGGTCCACGTGGGAACCCGACGAGCTTAAAATTTCGTCCTTCTCTCTGCTAATCTAGACAACCACTGGTGCAACTCTATGTGGATACTACCAAAGAAAATTTCATAAGCATCACAAAAAACATACCTTTGTAAAAAGTCACGTGCGCTACAACGCAGATTTGTATTCTCTTTCTCAGCAAATTTCAGATAAGTCTCATCAAGCCAATCCCCGAGTTCCTTCACAGAGGGCCTCCAGAACATAGCCCTTGAGGTACGACGTAAACCCCTCTTGAGCAGATACTGAGTTCAACCGGCAACGGAACCAATTTTTTTGGCAATAGGGTAGACCCGGGTTTAATCCTTTTATGTTGCACCAACAAAGACCCACAGTGTTGGCCCTTTCGGCAACAATCTGCGTGCAGGTTGCAGTCTCACCCGAAACAGCTATGGGGTGCCACAGAACCAGGTTTTTGCAAGCAGATAGGGATATCACTGTACCTTAGCCTTTAATAAACTTATTACTTATCAATTACATAGCTCTGTCATGCACTCATATACAACTTCGCAGATAGATAAACAACCGTGACTTGCTTAACCCGCTACGGGGAATTCACAGCGAAGCTTGTTATTAGCAGTGATCTAAGTTATCAAATGTATACAGTTATTAATGCATAAAAGACAACAGAAAAAGAAACAACACAAGAAACCACAACACCGGATATAACGTGGTTCACCCCCAGTGTAGGGGTTACGTCCACAAACTGTGTTTTATTCAACTTTCTACAAAACCACAGTTTGATCTGGGCACTCAGCTGCAGATCCCTTCAGTGCTTAAAATCCGCGCACATAGCAGCAGGCCTCTGCCCACACAGCTGCAGATCTTTCCTTAATCTTCTTACAACCAAAACCCCCTGCGCACACAGCTGCAGAGGTCGTCCACGCACACAGCTGGGACTTAACCTTTCCTTACATAATTAGCCTTAGCTTCGCCTTTCTTTCTTTACATCAAAAAGCCTAACTTTTCTTATTTACAAAAATGCCTATTTATACATCACGCTATTACAAAACCATGGCTTCAAACCATGGGCACCCAAAACCCTAAACCCTGGATTTAAACCATGGGTTTATTACAAAAAGGAGTTGTGACTTACCCCAACACCCCTAAGACTATTTTGGCCCGCGACTCCGCTTACAAACTTCCTCAACCACCGTGGAGTTACCAAAACTAATAATCCTTAGGGTACGCGTCCCAACAGAGACTCTTCATTTCTCCTATATCACCAATAATCCCCTTTAACTCTGAAAACTTAGTAGGGAATATATCCGAGAATTCATGCAATAAGTCTGTTATTTTCCATACTAATTTTGGATTTTTTGGGTAGCCAATATTCACCTTCTTTGTTCTGAGAAGATTCAGAAATTTTTTATTTGATAAGCCTGATCCCTCCACTGCTCGACTACCCTTAGATCCAAGAATATGTATTTTGTGTGGATCATACTCATCAAGTTCTCCAACTACATTACATTACGCCATCCAATTCTGAATTGTCTCACTGCTCTGATGGAAACTCGACATCGAAACTGGAATGTCTTTAAAAATCTTGGTTCTTATAACTTATAGAGAAGCATCAATCGTCGAACTATTATCATCAAATATAAAAGTATGTGTGAAACTAGTAGCTAAGTCTTCCCATTCTACAGTCTCTTGTTGCAGCTAGACCGATGTGTACCAATTTCTCGGTATCATATCAAAAGTATGTATGAACTGATGAACCCATTCCTGTAATGACAACGTATTCCATGTTATGCGACAATTTTCAATATGCTCGACATGATTTGTTAATATCGTATATTTCTTAGTAGTATAATACGTATTCTCGCCGAATCTTATTTCTAGCAGTCGTTGGCACTCAGGCCATTCTGAAATAAACTGCTTATGAGCAACCCACCACCTTGCGGGTGTAGCCTTCAATGCAACATCTAGTGCTAACAAGCGTTGAGGTTCCAATAATTTTTTTTTTTGAACTTTGTAAGAAAAGTATCCAAGTTTGGAAATCCTTCATATGTAGCTATATCACATTCTTGAGTACCTACCCGTTGCATAGATTTCATGATTCTTGTACACTTCCACATCGACACTTCATGTAGTTGATTCTTCCAGTTCTCCAGAGTTTCTCCTCAGTCTGACGTACCGGTGCTAATACTTCACCAAATCATATTACCATTAGTTTTCCATTGCAGAGGAAATAATGTAAATATTATCCAAATATCCATCTTGGCCTTCATTGTTCACTTGCTCGACATATCTTTGGCCCTTCATATGATCAATTGGGGAGACCACCCATAGTTCTATATATTCAAAAGGCAATATTCTCTTTTTGAAATTGATAATTGTTTGATTTTCAATAACCTAGTTGATCCCCATAAGTGTGGGATATGGATTCGTATCATCAACAATTTCTATGACTTCCAAAATATGCATAGGTTCAGAGTCCTTCTACTTCAACAAAAACCTATGTCATTCGACCAATAAGAAATACCTTCGCCTGATTGGATAAATGCAATTCAACCTAAGACCATACAAGTCTCAATTTTCTCATGCTTTCCCATGTTTTTCTTGTCATAATATTAACTTTTGAACCCAAGTCTTGTATGATAAAATCCATATCATAATCACCTATATGGGCATTCATTCTTAACTCGCGACCAGTTTTTGGTCTTTTCCCAATGTGTTTAACAAAAGTTATTCCTTTAAGTGTATACAAAAACAATTTTTTTTTGGGAATACTTATAATCAAAAGAGATCTATAAATACAAACTATGAACCCAAGACAATTTTCAAAACCAAAATATCAAACTCATAAAACTTTGCAAAAATCTATCTTTCAAAATCAACTAAAAGATTTAGTCAGATCCAATCCTATCTAACATACATACTATAACACAGAGTGCATATTCCCAAAAACCAAATTTAATACCAAAATCAATAACTAAGTAAAAGGTTCAATGAACACTTACCTCGACACAGTCTGTTGATTTGCACTAGTGCATCCTCCCTTTACAGTGCTTTCTATACACTAGGAAACAAAGTCGACGACTCATTTTCCAGTTTTACAATGAGTGTCGGTGACGTACTGTCACTATAAACAAAGAGCGTCAGAGAACCAAATACGCTGGAAAAACATATACCAGATGCGTCTAATGCAAATAAGAATTGAAAAGGAAAATATTACCCAAAAATTCAACTAACAGTGAATGAGCTTAAAATTCCTTGGATCAGTGAATGACCTTGAGAAGTAAGTTATAAGAGAAACAAGGTGAATTAAACACTCTTGAGAGAACAAAAGGAGAACTGAAAATTATAATGAAAACAACCCAAAGACTATGGTCACTCCCCAGCATAGTCACTAATTTTGTTAATGGAAAAACTCAATCAATGCAGACAAAGATTGGTTCCCTAGTCTAAATGGTTTAGGTCTAGAACAAATCAGAACAAAAATGAAAACATTTCCCTAGATTTATTAAATCACTTGAATGTAAAGAATATTTACCACTTTTTGAAGGTTGTCCTCATTGGCTTGAATCTTTTGCAATCTTTTTAATGAAGAGATAACCTGTAAAAGGTTAAAAGGAAACAAGAAACAAGTAGAAACTACAAGATAATTTAATAGATCTAAGAAATTGACCAAGGATAGTTACTATAAGTGAAATTAGACATCATTTATTGGAAAAGAATTCATTATTGTATTAACAATAAGAAGGGAGAAATTACAACCATGGTGCCTTGGTGTTGTGCTTATTCCAACTAGCCCTTTTCCTCAAGATCTTAACCTTTCCTCTCAATTCTAGAAGTATTTCAGCAGCATGTGGGTGCCTTCTTGGTCCTCCCTGAACCATGGTGGCGAGCTTGTATTTATAGGCCAAAGGAGATGAAGGGAGATGAGGATTCTTGGGAAAAGGTTAAGGGATCATCCCAAGAGGATAGGGGTTCGACTGCCACCTATCATGACCTATTGGTATAGGCCTCCGTGAGGGATTTCATCTATAAGGTTCTCAATCCTTCTTTTTTTTCCTTTTAATAAGTGCTGACGCACCTTGTGTACAAGCAAATGTATTCAAGGAGAAGTGATGCTTTCTGTATAAAAACAAGAAGTGTCACAAATTCTTGTTTTCCATGTGAAACTTGCATCGGAAAAGTATGATGTTTATTATCAAAAGGAAAGGTGTGTTGGGGTTTCTAGAATTGGACTTCTAAAAGGAATAAACTATTTCCAAGCCTTTTGGCACAAATACTCCAGGGATTCAGGAAGGTACATAGATACAGATATTACTATCATGGTGATGACAATATTTTGGTGTAACATGTCTAGGTATTCCTTTGTAGCAGATTGCATAATATGTGATGTCACGCAAGTATTTGAAGACCCTCTTTACAACTGTCCAATGCTCTTTCCTTGGATTTGACATATATCTGCTCAAAACTCCCATTGCATGAGCAATTTCTGGTCTAGTACAAACCATTGCATACATCAAGCTACCAATTACATTGGCATATGGAACTCGTGACATATATTTTTCTTCTTCTTCTGATGTCTTGGTACACTGATCTACAAATAACTTTACACCTACAGGAATAAGGGCCTTGAGTAGCTTACTTTCCTACATGTTAAATATTTGCAGTACCTAGTCTCAACATATTTTCTTTTATTTAACCAAATATTCATGTTTGCACGATCTCTTCTTATCTCCATTCTCAAAATGAAGTTATCAACATCGATATCCTTCATGTCAAATTTGGAGGACAGCTAAGACTTCACCTCCTTTATAACATCTTTCTTGTTCCCAATCTGTAACATGTCATAAACATATAGTACTATGTTAATGAAGTGATAACGAATCTGTTTGGAGTATACACGATTATCAACCTTGTTTCTCACAAACCCAAATCCAAGTATGTATGTTTCAAACTTTTAGTACCACATACTTGGAGACTGCTTTAGATCATAAAGAGAATTATTTATTTTACATACCATTACTTTATTTCCCATTACTATGAACCCTTCTGGTTTCTTCATGTAGATTTATTATCTAAGATCTGCATGTAAGAAATTGTCTTCACATCCATCTTCTCTACTTCAAGGTCAAATCAACAGCAATAACAAGAAGAAATATAATAGAAGTTTATTTTTCAACTAGAGAAAATATTTCACCAATTCTCCTCTACCTAAGAATATCCCTTTGCTACCAAGCGGGATTTATAATTCTCCAACTTACCTTCTTCATTTAAATTATTATTAAACAGTTATTTGTTTCCAATTACTTTTCTTCCAGTTGGTAACTCAACTAGATCCCAAGCTTTGGTTTTGTCCAAGGAATCCATTTCTTCAACCATGGTCTTCTTCCAGAGATCACTATCCTCTGAATCAACATCTTCCTTCACATTTCTAGGATCATCATCAGTATTAGACAAAGCAAAATGAGAGTGAAAATAAGGAGGGGAATACCTTTATGGTTTCCTTCTTTCTCGATATGATCTCCTCAAAACTGGGGTATGAGGTTCTTTTTCTTCTAATTTAGCTTCTTATGTTGAGTCGAATTCTTCACCTTCTAACAAAAACTTTATTTTCTCTGGTTCCTTTTCCCATAGAGTCACTTCCTATCTAAGGATTTATTTGACCTCTCTAAACACAACATCTCGACTATAAACAATATTCTTTGTTATAGGATTCAATATTATAATTTTCATACCATCTTTATAGCCAATAAAGATACACTTCTCAGCTTTGTTGTCCAACTTGCTCTTTTTCTCCTTTGGAACATGTACATAAGCATCACAACCAAAAAAATTCAGATTCTTAATAGAGGGTTTCTTACCATTCCATACCTCTTGAGGAGTTTTTTCAACCAATGTTGATGTTGGTGATCAATTTACCAAGCAACATGTTGTCTCCACTTTCTCTACTCAGAATTCTTGTTCTATCCTAGTACTGCTTAGCATGCTTCTTGCATTTTCCATTAGTAGCCTATTCATCCATTCGATAACTGCATTCTATTGAGGTGTGTATGGAGTAGTCTTCTACCTTTCTATACTGCACTTCTTAAAAAATTCCTTGAATTCATTCGTGTAGAAATCTACACCATTATCTATCCTCCACACCTTTATTTTCTTTTCTAACTAATTCTTTACAAGAACCTTAATTTCTTTAAACTTAGAAAATACTTCAGATTTCTGTTGAAGGAAATAAATCCATGTGTTCCTTGATAAATCATCTATAAACTAAACATAAGACACAAATCTACCCAATGATGGAACATGCACAGGTCCAAACACATCATTGTGTATTAACTCTAAATTTCCCTTTTCTCTTGTAGCACCAGATGCAAATCTTACTCGATCTTTTCTCCATTTATACAATGTTCATATAAATCAAAATATATAGTGCAATCATTCATACCTTCAACCATACATTTACCTTGTAATTCTCAAAGGCCCCTTTCTCCAATATGCTCGGATCTTTGATGCCATAGAATTGAATTTCCTCCTGATGAAGTTAGGGTTCTGTCATATTTACCTCCTTCCTCATGCACTACATAATGGTTACATTCATCAATGATAGTGCTTCCAAATAGTTTCTACAAAGTTCCATATCGAACTACCCTCATCAATACCATTGAACCTTGAACCATTTTGCAACCACCATATCCAGACATAGTCTTTACACCTGCAACATCTATCTTTTTGACATATATCAAGTTTCTCACTAGATTTGGAATGTGTAGCACTACAGGTAGAGTTCTAATCCTTCCATCCTTGAATTTCAACTTGACTCTACCACATCCAATGATACTGGCTAGTGAATCACCTCCCACGTACACATATCCTCCTTTGTATGTTTCATATTCATAGAACCACTCAATATGAGGGATCATATGACATGACACACTTGAATATATCAACCATATATCACGTTCTGAATGATTACCCGTGGAAGCTAGGTACACATACCCTCCTTCTTTCGAGGAGGTCTTTTCCTCTGTGGAAGTGGTATCCTCAGATCCCTTTTCTTTCTCAACATTCTTAGATCTACAATCCTTTTAACTAGTATAAAGAAGAAAAAAACTAGTTAGGCAAAAGATAGATTGGAGGGAGATTTTGCTAGGGTGAAAATAGTTTTTTTCATTTTCCTCACTAATATACAGGATGCTATTAATTTTGTATTTATTTTTTTTCTAATAAATATTAATCGAATCTTTTTATCTGAAAAAACCCTTTCCATATAAGAAAATAACCCGCTAAATTTTTGTAACCCGCTTAATATAGCCCATGGGCTATATATAGCCCCTAAAATTATGCATGTTTGAGAGTTTTTGCAATAAGGTTATACAAGAGTCTCATTGCCAATTTTAAGAACACTAGGGGTTGTACAAAATATATTAATTGTAATATTGGAGTTAAGTAAGGTTCCCCCCTCTCTCCTGCCCTTTTAGACATATAGATAGATAAGCTAGAAGGTTGCTTAGAAGAAGCATGTTCCACTGGCATGACATTAATAAAAATAATCATCATCCTTCTTCTCTATGTTGAGGATATCCTTCTTATGGCTATACGTCCCTTTGATATTGATAAACATTTAAGAATTCTCAACGAATTTGTGCTCTCATATGGGTATGCATGTTAACATCAACAAAAAAAGTTATGATTATCAAATCCAAGAAGGCCACTTATGCTAATTTCATATATGCAAATAGCAACTTGGAGGAAGTGACTTAATACAAATTTCTCATAATTGATATCCATCACAAACTCAACTACAAATATATAATTGAGATAAGGATTGATGGAGGGTAAAAAGCTTATTTTGGTCTTGAAATAAATTGTAAATCAACAAACCTTGTGATTTGGGATAAAAATAAGTTCCTTTTTGAAACTATTGACACCCCCATTATCTTGTATAGGTGTGAATTTTGGGGTTGCAATATATTTAGAGAATATTGGAGAAAATTTGAGCAAATCCAAAAACATTTTATAACTTATAACCTCAAAATTAAAAGTAATACACCCTATCATATTCTCCTCATTGAAGTGGAGATTCCTCCATCGAGCATGGCTATGACTAGGTACTTGATGTACAAGCACAATATAAATAACATGGGAGACAAAAGGATTCATAAAATTACTTTAAATTCCTTTCAAAACCACCTACAACTTAAGTGGGTTCGAATAAATATTCCCTCGCTTGGTTAAACCATTGGGAAATTGACAAAAAATGTCACTTTGCAAAATATTCATAATATTGCACAATGTTCAGAATGTGCTCTGAATAACCAGCTGCTCTCTAGTTTTTCTCATCATCAAACCCTTCCTATTTTATATGTCCCTCTTATATTTGAATCTTGGAGAGAACATCATCACTCTCAAAGGTGACATCCCACTCTCTTGTAAGTTCCCTAAAAAAACATCCCCTGAAACCATCCCTCTTGAAATTCATCACGCATATCACTTCTATTCTAGATATTTCAGTCCCTCAATTTGTGTCTCGTATAGAATATTTATCCTTATCAAAACATATATTAACCATACAATACATGGGGCTTTGGTCGTCGCCTTGCTCTATGGAAAAATGACTCAACAAAAACTAGGTAGTCTCAATAAAGGGCAAGATGAACTTCTTCTTTTGCAGTAGAGGATATTACGCCTTTCTCTTCAATCGAAAATAGGGAAGGGATCTAATATTAGAAATGTACCTTATTTCATGGATGCAAGATGCATGTACTTGACTAAGTGGACTCCTGATTTCAATCCAGAAATAGACGTTGGATGATTTTTTCCTATGTGGGTGTATCTGTCGTACCTTTCTTTGCATTGTTGAGACGATGAATTATTGAAGACTATTGGGAACCCAATATGAAATTATATTGAACGATATGAACCAAATGGAGGTATGTTTTCTTGTTCTAGAATATATGTCAAAGTATATTTAGAAAAAGGAATTCCTAAAGTCATTAAGATCTCATTGGACAACTAGAATCATCTACAAAAATTAGACTATGAGCAAATTCCCTTCAAGTGCAAAATATGTCATGAATATGGGTTTTTTTATATATATTTACCCAAATCCCCCCAAGATAAAAAAAATATGACAAACAAGAAAAATGGCAAACTTTAAAGAAACAAATTGGAGCTCCTACCCAAGTGGAACTTTCTGCCCCTCCTTTGATATCAACTCCATCCTCATCCAAACCTTCTGACACTACAACTCAAAACAAGTTTGAAGGTGTTTCCCTCTTAATCAAAGAATGTAACCCCCCGCTTCTTTCTAAGAACCCAAAGTCAACCCCCAAATATTTGTTCCCCAAACTGTCTCCCCCTCCCTAATCCTAGAACCCCCTAAAAATGTCCCTCATTCTGAGCTAGTCACCCATCATAAATCCCTTCTCCCAGGAGAGGAAGAATATGAAGAAGAAAAATTGCCTAAAACTCCAAGAAGGTGTTCTCATAAGAGAAATAGGAAGAAGAGGCTAACAAAGATAAAAATATAGGTCTATAATATATGATATAAACATCCATAACAGGAACCCACAAGCATATATTCCTAAAAAGTTCCATGCTTCAAAGGAATATAGAACAAGTCGGAGGAACCACCAAGAATACAGTTAAATAATGAATATGATCTATTGGAAATGTAGGGGACTTGGAAACACTAGTAAAGAAGAAGCCATCAAATATATACTAAAAACATAACAACCCCAAGTCTTACTTATATAGGAGGCAAAGCTTCAAGAGAAATATGCAGTTGAATCTAGCAAGAAATTTTGGCCATTCGATGAAGGCATGGTAGTTTCATCAAGAGGCACATCAAGAGGAATAAGCAATGTGTGGAACAATAAATCCTACAAGTTACAACAAACCCTCCAAACCCTGCATTGGTTGTTTGTATATATCGAGTGCAGGTCCACATGAAAGTACTTCGAATTAAATAACATCTATGGTCCAATGAAGCACGGAGAGAAAAAATAATGATGGGGCTCAATCTCATATCGAAAAAACAAGACGAAAATATAACACTATATTCTAGTAGTGGATTACAACAAAGTCCTCTCATAAGAAGAGGAGAGAAAAAGAAACCCCATTTGAGATGCTTCTTGGGAAGAAATTGAAGATTTAATAGTGGATTGGGAATTTTTCGACATAAAACCCAAGAAAGGAAGGTATACCTGGTAAAATAAATGGAAAGGAAATAGTCCCATTGCAACTAGATTAGACCGATTCTTAATACAAAACAGATATATCGAAGAAAAATTGGAAATTAGTTCAAAAATTATACCTTAAAACACCTCTAACCATCGACCTATCTCTCTTACTATGAATAATAAAGAAAACTATGGTTTTCCTCCTTTTTTATTCAACCCCCTTTGGATGCAAAGAGAAGAAGCAATGGAGATTATAAAAAGCACCTTGAAACAAGGATTAAAGGATCACCTAGCTTCATCTGGGAGACCAAGGTTTCTCTTGAAATTTGGTCCAATACCTCCTATAAGGATCCATCTGCAAAAAGGAAAGAATTGCAAACACATCTAGATCATATTAAGATAAGCATGGAAAGTAAGGAAATCACCCAGGAGCTGTTTGACTAGGAAAAGTAAACATACGAAAAAGCTATACTCATTTTTCTAGAAGGAGCAGTCATTCAAGAGGCTCAAATAGTGCATCTTGTGACTCATTGAAGGAGATAAAAAAATGGCCATTTCTTCCATAGGCATGCAAAGTCTAGACTAATTCCCAATAATGTTAAAAGAAATAAATACAAAGGAAGGTGCTATAATCACATAATATGAAGACATAAAAAAGGAGACATGCAGGCACTACAAACTTCTTAAATGAATAAGAATAAGATCACCCTAATAATTTTGAGACCTTGATCGAAATTACACCTACTCTTATTATAAAAGAAGGTAGTGATGATCTAGATAGAGAAATAATGGAAGTGAAAACTATGGCGTAAATTTGGGGATTGGAACCAGAAAAATAGGTAGGCATATTAGATAGTTTCTCTATCTCTTTCTATATAGAATTCTTTTTTCGGATGCTACGATGGTAAAAAACAAAGAAGAATTTGGGGGGCATCACCCATTCAACTTTCCTATATTTTATTCCAAAAGAACAAAATCCATCGAATTTTTCATGATTCTAGTCGATATCTCTATGTAATGCCTCGTACAAAATTTTTACCAACATTCTTACCAATCATATGATAAAGGTTATACCAAACATCATTTTGGAAAACTAGGGAGGCTTCTTCCATGATAGAAAGATAATTGACGATATCATTCTTTTCCAAGATTCTATCCACTCCATCAAACTTATTAAAATTAAATGATTCATCACCAAAATAGACATGTCAAATGCCTTTGATTGGGTAAGGCATTCATTTCTTTATGAATCCCTTTTAAAATTTGTGTTCTCCAATAAAACTGTTGGTTTAATGAAGGCTTGGATAGGAATACCTTGGATAACCCCTCTCGTAAAAATCAACAATATTTTTTCAAGGAAGCAGAGGAATCATGTAAGGTTTCTCCTCTCCCCTTTCCTTTATATTGTGATGTTGACACTTTGAGCAGACAATTGAAGCATGAAAGGAAAATTGGAAATCTACCTAGTATCTCTATTGCGAAAGGTGTAAAGGAGATAAACCATTCTCAATTTGTGGATGAAACTCTACTGATAGGGGGGTCTTTATCAATCATAACTTCTCAAGTCAAAACAACCATGAATATATTTGTCTCGACCTCAAGAGGGTGTATAAATAATGAAAAAATCCGATTATATGGATGGAACCTCTCAGCTTCCACCATCCAATCCCTTGCTATAATTCTTGAATTCTCTTATGAGTTAAATTGGCACTCCTTTAAATACCTTGGGATACTCATCCTCTCAAGAAAGGAAAATTCTCTTGATTGGAATGAATTTTTTAATACAAATTCAAGAAAAATTTGAATCAATGGGGAACGATATAGTTGAACTCAGCTGGCATGATAGTCCTAATAAAATACATTCTATCATCCCTTCATTCTTTCTAGTGCTCAACCATGTTGGCCCCAATAGGGACCATCAATCAAATAAGTGCAATGATAAGGAAATTTCTCCAGCAAGAAGGTAATTCCACTGGTAAAAACTTTCACTTGGTCAATTGGAACAATGTCACTGCTCTTATAGAAAGGGGACTTGAATTAAAGGATCCAACCCTCCTAAACAAATCTATGGGGGAAATGTTTTTTGGAGATTAACCTATGACATAAATACATGGTGGAAATATTTTTAGAAAAAAAAAATGTACATGCACTAATCAAGGTTAAGATGTTTGGACCAACACATTGAGGATAAACAGAACTCCGCAATCGAGAAACTTTGTATTTGTGCTCTTCCCTTAATTATATCCCATTTAAGTTGGATCCATGGAAGTGGTGAAAATATAATATTATGGGAAGATAGAGTAATGTAAGAACCCCATTTTCCAGTATTTCATACTTAAAATATCTCAAAGATTGGGATGAGGAAAATGGATACATTTACGTATCTGATATATCATATTGGGATCATGAGGAAGCAATATGGAGTGGATGGAAAATGGATAATGTCCTGACCCAACTTTAGGGAATATGTGAAAATATGATCCAATGTCTAGTAAGAAAAGCACCAATTCATAAAGGAATACTTGATACCAAAGGTTGGGGAAAGGAGTGCATAAGCTATATATTTTTAAAGGAAGGGTACAAGATTCAATAGAAAATAAAATACCTTTCCCAAAATAATATATATGGACAACAATTAAAAAAAGTGATTCCAAAATTAAAATTCTTTAGTTGGATAGCAGCTCACCAAAATCTCCTAAAAGCATAAAATCTTTGTGTTTCATGTCCCTCAACATGCAAGATTTGTAAGATTATGAAGAAACATCTTAACATATTGTTATGGAATGCAGTTTCACTATTTTAACTTGGAACTACATCGTTGCCAATCTAAATATTCAGTTTGTGATGCCAAAAAGTTGGAAAGAAATGCTTTTTAAACTTACACAAGTCCTATCCCAAGGCCCTCCACAATAAACCTCTCATCAAAAGAATTTGGAAGAATATTCCTTTTTTCACCTGTACGAAACTTTGGGTTGTTCAAAATAAAGTATTTTTAAAAATGAGGACAATACTTCCAAAACAATATCCTCTTAAGCCTAGGGAATGCTTACAGAAACAATTGGAGCAAAAGGAATAGGTGATCAAGATATAAGCAAGCTTGAGAAGGAAGAAAAGGATTGGATCAAGGAGGTTTGTCCTTTGTCTCTTATTCCAAAAGAAATTACAAGTTACAAGCATTACCATGAGAAAAGATGGTAACTTATACTACTTAAAGATTCCCTGGCTATTTAGCTAAAAGAAAAACAACAATAAATCTTTTATTTGATGGTTCCTCAAAAGGAAATCGATGACTGGCAGGTGTATGGGGGGTGCTATTTGACCTTGAAGGAAATAAAGTATTTTCATATGAACGGGGGATCAAATTTTCCACCAACAATAAAACTGAGATTCTAGCCTTGTGGAAAGTGCTCCATCTAACCAAAAAATAAGGAGCAAGAATTATAATGTTTATTGGTGACTCATTGATCATAGTCACACTTATATGGACAAAATTAAAGCCTAGTAATCCCAATCTCAAGAGAATAATGAATTGATTCAAAGCACGATTCAATCCTTCCAGTAGGTGTATAGTTCCATGTCCTGAGAATCCATAACAATGAAGTTGATCACCAAGCCAAAAAGGGAAGCACTTTGAAGTCAGGTTAACACATGGCAAATGATAGGGTCCTAGCCAACCACCCCATCCCATAAGTTAAGATTTATGTCATTAAATTGCATGCATGATGAAAACGTGTCACTTGTACAAGAGATGTCGATTGTGAGTCTTATCACACGTGCTCCCTCTCAACTTAAAATCCTAGTCACATCATTTCAGTTTAATGGTCATATGTCTCATTACTCCCATTGAATGTGGTACTGTGTTGCAATCTACGATGAGGCTCTAAGCATAGATAATTTGGGCTCCAGGCTCATCCAATCATATTCAGTGTTGTTACAATATTATCCACTCCGAAAGAGGAGTTCTTTGTAAGAATCCTTGACCTGTAACTCATTTTAGTCTTCGAGACTACTCACTCTAGTATGGCACCAAGCTCGAGTACTACTTGCCTCCATTATCTTCATCACATGTTATTTATGATATGGATTTATATCCATGATTTGATGTTCTCAATTCATTTATGTAACCTTTTTGTGAAGGCCATTATTGCATCTGGGTTTCAACTGGCCTCAACCCTTTGTTTTTCTAAGTCATCGTCATTTTTTTGGCTATCGTGTCCCCATTAATTATTGGATTGTTTATCTACTTTTATCTAAGAATTATTTGTCATGAGAATGGTCTATGTTATGGGAATGGAGCAAACTATCTATCCGACGATTTGCACTGGGGTCCACCCAACGCAGTTGAGTGATAGCTTACTCCGTTACCCTTCCGTAAGATCCGATAACCACCATATTTTGCTTCTTCTGAAACGTTATGTTCACCCAACTGCTAAACAAGTACACTAGCATCCCATGCATATTCATATATTGAAAACTGTTGATATATTTCAAAGTCACTTCTCTTCTTTTCTTATGCAAATCCCAATGCCCTAGTGGTTTGCACTTACCGTGAGTGTGGCCTGCTAGTTTGTGCTTTATTTTACTAAAATTTACTTCTATTCACAACATTGGTGCAATGGGCCCAAACAATGTCATGGTGGGATCTTGTTGCAGTGTTGGGTTATACTCTATTACATCATAGCCAGCTATGAATAGATACTCAAAACTAGTAGCAGTAAGGGATATTCAAAACTATAAAACCAACTTGATAATAATCCTCATTGCCATGTATTAAAGTTCAAATAAAATTTAAAGCACCATATTTGAGCTTTCTATAGGATTATTGTAAAAATAGAATAACACTCACATTCACTCTTAAAGAATTGAAGATTCACAATGAAGAATTAGAGTAAAACGGCTTTCTTCCATGGGAAGCAATTAGGATTATAGTAGAGTGAGTTGACAGTCGGGAATCTGAAAGACAATGTGACTGAAAATATCCACACGATGTTGCAACACCTATTTGTGAATCTAATGGAGGCGCCACTAAGGTCACAGTCACTACTGTATTTCCTTGTGAGCATAGCTTCTTGAAACAAGTTAATCTTTGTTTTTTACCTAAGCATTAAAAAATGTTTATCATCTCTTTTCGTTTGTGTTAACATTTTTCAAAACTATGTAGCCACTGGATAGTTTTGTGATTATTTATGAACCGATTTCATTGTTTCTAAATCACATTATCAATGATTATTTATGAACCGATTTCATTGTTTCTGAATCACATTATCAAAACATTGATTTAGTTTCGTACAAGGTAACACTTTGTTAAAATTTGACAATTAATTAATTAAAACCAATATGTTATGCATTGAAGAATACAGCTGAAGAGATTTCATAGGAATCAAATCAATTCTAGATCAATGGGACTTTATTTGTTAGCTTTCTGTCAAAATGTCTACCTTGTTTACTGAATAACACACCAACACAATTATCTTCATTGGATTAACATTATTATCTTAATATATGAAAAAAAATAGATTAAAATCTATGCTAGAATATCTTAATATAGATTAAAATCTATGCTATGTATCTTAGAATATGGGATATGGCATTTGGTAACAATGTTTTTAGAATAAATTTAAATCTATTATATAATGTTTTTATTGTTTTTAGAATAAATTTAAATCTATTATATAATGTTTTTATGGTTTAAAGACTAAAAGAAAATATGTCTTTCACAAATTTATAGTTCTACTATCAAAATAGGAAAGAGAATCATTGGATCTTATTAGTGTACAATCAATTGTTCACTCAAATATAAATTGTAAGTTTAACTATAATTGTTCACTCAAATATAAATGATCAATTGTTCACTTAAATATAAATTGTAAGTTTAACTATTTTTGCTTTATGTATGATTAAGATTATATTAACTTACAAAATCCATGTGTTGCCATTGGTACCGTTCAATGGATTGTCAAGGAGTAAGCAATCTTGAAGCGATTGTCACCTCTGTAATCAAAATCAAATATTTAAAAAAGATAGATAAATACTCAATTCTCATATGTAAATACCAAAGTTTATCTGTAATGTAGAGTTTCTTGAGAATTCCTGGTATAATACTTCATGTTATTCACGAGCATAAGTTGCAAAGATCAAAAGAAAATGATCATATTACATTGCATGTTCGACTATGATGTAATAGAGTATAAAGAACCAGAATATAACCCAACACTGCAACAAGATCCCAGGATGACATTGTTTGTTCCCAATGCACCAATGTTGTGGATAGAATTAAATTTTAGTAAAATGAAGCATAAACCAGTAGGCCACACTCGCGGCAAACCACCAGGGCCTCGAGAGTTGCATAAGAAAAGAAGAGAAGGGACTTTGAAATCTATAAACAGTTTTCAATATATGAAGATGCATGGGATGCTAGATGGCTATGAATAGATACTTTAACAGCCCAGACATGATCCTTGACAATAGTATACAACTCACTCTCCATCTAACTACAGATAATAGTTGTTTAGCAGTTAGGCGAACGTCCGAGAAGAAGCAAAATATGGTGGTTATTAGATCTCAGGGAAGGGTAACGGAGTAATTTATCACTCAATGACATTGGGTGGGCCCCAGTGAAAATCGTTGGGTAGATAGCTTACTCCTATGGGAATGGTCTATGTCTTGCGAATGGTCTATGCACTCAGGATCTATGTGGTTTTTCTCTCCACTTTTGGGGTTCACACTTCCATGGCTTACCATTTCCCTAATTGATGTTTTTTCTAGGTCTTCTCAACCTTCAGAAAATTCGGGTTTCCTAACTCTAGCCATGTCTAATTTTTCACCTTTGTCACCAATTGAGTTTATCCTCCCTCTTTAGACCTCTACTGGGATCCTCTATGCTCAAGTGGTATATGCTCCTTCTTGACTGATGACCACACCTTCTTCCCTAACTCATTTCAAGGTCTTAGTTTTCCTCCTTCCTAACTTGCCATTCCTCGATGCATGGAATCATCTGGGACTCTCAGCCTTAAAACATTCCTTCCTTGGATATTTTTAGAAATAAGCCTTAACTACAATAGTAAGGACAAAAAATGGTATAAGAACAATGGGATAAACACTCAAAGCATTTTAAGGTCTACAGTTCTCTCAAGCAAAAATTTGAATATACAGTCATCTTTTGCTTCTTTGTCAATTGTAATATTTCTTTGGAAGGCCCCCGAGAGGACAATGCAATCGTTTGTATTCCTTATCCTATGTGATGTTTTGTAATACAACTCTCATTTTGGGAAAATTCTTGAAAGTATATACCAATTTGTTAGATGAAAATTGTAAAAAATCTTTGAAAAGTCACCGGTTGGATAGAATTACACTAGGAAGGATTAAAATCATGTAGTTGTTTCAAACCTACTTGTTAATTTTGTACAAGATGGATGAATGGTTAGACCACGAACCCTTCCTTTTTTATTAATATAGTTTTACTTATTCTTTTTAAAAAATCAATAATATTAAAAGTATTACTACATTTAAATTTAAAGAGAATTTGTGGTGTGATAAAAATTTAAAGGTTAAAAGAAAATTAAGATATTATAAGGAGGTCGATGACCTTGATCTAGAAGATCAAAGATATCTCTTTGTTTTAACTAGTATAAAGAATAGAATGCATATAGCCAAGATAAGAACGACCTCTTGTGAGCTCCTTAATGAAACATGGTGTTGGACAATTTTATAACATCGTAGATGTTCAAGGATTTGTCATCTCTGTGAGATTATGAGTATTGATTATGAAAATCATATCTTATAGTGCCCTATGTACACCACATTAGATCTAAATTTCAAAATCTTTATTATAATACAAACCTTCTTAACCTTCAAACCTATCACAACTACACTGAGTTAGGGACGTTTCTCTTCAAGCTTTTTCAGTATATGAATAAAATTCTAAAGCAATCCAAATAATTCCTTCGTAGGGCGTGATAGATCAAAATTTGTCTCAGTAAATGTTAACCATCATCATCATCATTACAAACTACCATAATAATTAATAATTAAAATATACTAGTTGAAAAAAGAATAAATATCACATACATATATAAGAATTCAAGGTAAATGGTAGCATTCTCTAAAGTTTTTATCCTTCACTGCATTATTAAATAACATTTTAAGTTGATTACATGGCTAAATTAATTAACTTTTAATTTATCATCATTAACTAAAATAATAATAGAATATTAAAATATATTATTTTTCATCAAATAAATCATAATCAAATATATTTAATAAATTATATTATTAATTTATTATCTAGATGGATAAAATATTCACAACTTTCATATTTCAAATTTTCATAAAAGAGAATATAAAAATCACATACTATTTAGCTTCCATCAACCAAGTTCTCGAGCTTGACATTTTTTAAAGAACCATGTGGTACCAAATGTGTAACATTTAACTCATTATTCATTGGGTTAAAATGATATCGTGGTTAATTGCCATTACCCTCATACCAAAAGTGAAACAATGCTCTTGTTGTGCACTAGATAATCACCACCCTAAGTTTCTCTTTATTTGGAGATATTTTTTTAAACAGATTCGTGAAAGGGTTTGTATTTATATAAAAAGAGTTAATTACATAAGAAGTTGAACTATCCCAACTTAACAAAATTAGTGACGGCAAAGTATTCTTTAGATCTATTGCTGAAAAAGATTACCTCAAAAGCAGAGCGAGTAGATTGAAGATACCATATCCTACTTCCTCTTATAGAGTAGATTCTGACATATTGATTGCATAGTAATAAACAAAAACACATTCAGAAGACTAAAAAAGAGGGAATCGAGCATGCTACTTCCTCTTATAGAGTAGATTCTGACATATTGATTAAATAGTAATAAACAAAAAAACATTCAAAAAACTAAGAAAAGAGAGAATCAAGCCTTCATTCTTGATTTGCATCTAGTGGCATCACAACATCTAGTAGGTTCTTTGCATCCTGAAGCGTTGAGGAGAGTCCCTCCAATGGAGAGGCGTGGTCTTGCTACTCAGAGGCATCCAAATTCCTTGGTGTTTCATTCATATATGCCAAGATATCATTTATTTCCTCTTGCATTTATTTAAGAGATTCCTTGAGCTAATTAAAACGAAGTTCTTCCCACTCATCGTTGTCCTTGAGGTTCTATTGTATCATGCTTCTCATGCTCACAAGGAAATTATGCATCCCACCAAATTTTTCTGCTTGTGACCACTATGATTCTCCACATGGTCCTCTTAATATCATCCACCTCTCCTTCCATAACTCTAGATCTCTTATACTCTACCATATAATGCTTAACTTCCTAATATGCACCAGGTGACATCTCTCATTTCAAAGATTCATTTGGCCTCACCCTTCATTGCTCGAGAATCACGGCTCCACTCTAAGAAGCTTTTGATACTAAGGGGGATAGGTCTTAATAGAAAAGAAACAACAAACTTTCCTTAGCAGGAGCTTGTCTCGGCCCTAGAAATACAAATGACCAAATTCTTGATCCTTCCATGAGGAAAGGGATCAAACTCATGCGAGCCATCGGGTTTGAAGCCCGCATAAACACTATCACATGGATCTGTATAGGCCTCTTAAATTCAGTGGGGATGATTTCATGGATTACCGAGACTTCATTAATGCGCATGATAGAGGTTTTCCTCTATGAACTTGTCCAACAATACATATCCTTGTGATGGCCCATAAATTCAATAGAATCCTTATGAGTTTCATGGAGGGACTTTAGCTTCTTATTTGGATTAGATCCAGACTTTACTATCTTAAGAAAAATGGGGTCTATTTAGTGATCTTGATGGAGTTAGCGATGAATAGCTCACCTTGTGGGAGTCTGCATCCAATATTGTCAAGGTGATATGCTTCATCATTATTACGACTATTTATATGTAAGAATTAGAGATTATAAAGGACTTGGACATGAGCCAAGATTCTCATCTGCACCCTTCATATTCCTTCTTCTCTATTTTCCTAAAGCTTTCTCATCCTTTGTATAATAATCCATGAGTCCCCAAAGATTTGAAACGATTCAACCTTTAAATCTTTCAATGCTTCTAAACCATGCATTAAGGCTTACCATCCAGCCTAGTTGTTCGCCCTCTTTCCTAGACCCCATGAGAAAGGTAGAACCATGTTTCCTCCTGGATAAAAAAATGACCCCTCCCTCACCTGCCACCCCTTTTATTTGGAGATCTCAACAAATTCAGTTCCTTTGTTTTTCTTTTCCGTGACTTCTCATTATATACACTAACTATCTCTTTATTTGGAGATCTCAACAAACTATGTGCCTTTCTTTACTTGGAGATTTCGACAAACTCAATGCGTTTCTTTTTCTTTTGGGAGACTTCTCTTTATACATGGATGGGTGTCCACTCGCCTTCTCTTTTGTGTAATGTGATTGGGTCGTCTCTCATTATTCGAAAATTTCACTTTCTTTTCCAAGGTTAGGTTTTATATCGTTTTGAGTTATAAATGTCCATCTTTGTCATACATTTCATTTTTGGATTTTTTCATCACGTATGATATTTTGTTTTTATGACTTTAAAATATTATTTCCTCTTGTATGGTAGTTTATATTGATTTTAAGGTTTGGTTCATGACAATATATAAGTCCCAATATACTATGATCATTATGTCAATTGGGACAGTGGAAAAGAAATGATGTCTTTTGCTAATATAATGGTTGATTGGTTGTGGGGTGAGTATGTGTGTTTGCTTAACATTCCCCTCCTCCTATGGGATATGTTGTGTGGGAAAGTGTTTGTAAACAACAATTCGATATTCATATCCCATGGCATATTGGAATTAGTCTTACAACTATAAAATCTCCTCTCATCATGTGTGTCCCACATTTGTTGTGAAGGCTAGTTTATGATGGCATATAAGTACCAACATACAATGATCCTTATGTTAATGGGGACATCCACAAGAGAGTGGTGTCTCCTACTAACATAATGGTTGGTGGGTTGTGAAGTGAGTTTAATTGCTTGCTCATCCTTCCCCTACTCCTACACGGGATTGTGTGGGTGTGAAACGATTATTGAATAAATCCCAACATCTTATAATCATTATGTTATTGTTATGTGAGAGAAAAAAGTCATATATGTATCCTGTGGCATTTTGGAATTGATTAGTCTATATTGATTGTGAAATCTACTGGTGATAACGTATAAATCTCAATATACCAAAATCCTAATATCCATAAAAATATATATATGTCTTACTAAAATAAATGTTTGATTAGTCATGACTTGAGTTTACTTGCTTAGCCTTCCCATGAATCGGAGAGAAGCACTACTCAATCTTCACATCTTTTACAAAACCACTTACAAAACTACCTCATCTTTTTATAAGTTTCAAAATTTCCTCTATTTTCTAAATTTTAGATTTTATAAAATTCGAAAGAATCTCTCTTCAAATTCATCAAACAAACCTAAGCTAGTTTGATTTGAAAGATTCTTTCAAACTTTTTAGAGCTTCAAAAAGTTAGTCATCCTTTTTAACTTTTTCAAATTAAAAGTTTTAACTTTTCAAATTAAAAGTTACTTTTCCTTGATATTTATATTGTTTCTTTAACACTTAATTTTCATGCACATGATTTTCCCATTCTCGTTTTATAATCACTTTGTGTGTAACCATTACGTGAGGCCTCAACGGTTATGACCGTAAACGACTTTAATGAATTCATCGTTCATATCTTTATTAAGGTGTTTCTCCTTTCTCATTTCGTGGTTGTTAGCATGAGATTCCAAGGTAATGAACCTATGATATTTTATTAAGTGTTGTCCCTCTTCTTTCTGCATTAATGTTGGGGTTAGTGAAGGATGGTTACTTAACTCTTACCGTTTATCATTGTTACGTTGATAGGTGTATATATCTCATATTTTTGAGATGGTCTTGATCGAGTGGATCATCAAGATTCACCAAAAGTTAACAATTGTACCTTTTATCCTTGTAACATTACAATTATAATGAGTAATACATGGTTACTAATCCTTACTTTTAACTTTGTAACGACACTTAGATTACGAAGAATATGTGAAAAATTAAGAAGACTTTATGTAGTTAAATTTTAGGAAAATTTCAATAAAAATTTGTGAAAATATTGAGAGTTATAGGGAATTTTTTAAGGATCTATAATTTTCTTAAAATGTAGAAACTTTTCTGAAAATGTAGAAACTTTGATAAATATTATGGATTATTAAAATTCAAGCCATAAAATGTTTGATGTTGTAAACATATTCAAATTTCTAAGGATTTTATATAGTTTATGGATCATTTTGGCGATGTAGAGTAAACTAATTTTATCCTCTGAAAATTTGGTGAATCACTTAAAAAAAGGGAAATTGACAATCCTTTTTTGCAAAAAAAAAAATGAAAAATTAAACCATGGGTTAAATTTTGCATGAGTGAGACCCAATTTTCTTTTAGATAAAGGTTATTCTACGATGGTCCAACATGACCACCCATATCAACATGTCTCAAATTATTTCTCCCCATTCCACAACATCAACAAATAATGTAGTAACTGTAAGGATCCATTTTGGATCACCCCTCCCCATTTTGGGAGGATTTTGGTATCCAAAGATTTAGATGAGAAAACAATTGCTCCACTTTATCCTTGGAGTACCATTTGGCCTTGGTTGGTAGTTTCGCTTGCAACTAATAAAATTCTTGTCGACCCTTATGGTTGTTTCGATATTTTCTCTATAAAACCGTTTCTTTTGATAATTCTTAATGTGGTGCCAAATATTTTTATGGAAAGTAAGAATTGACCTTCTTCGCTAAGCTTTGATGTCTAGTAGAGCTTTAAACTCTTTCCATTTACCACCAAGTAAATGTGCATATAAGAGACTAGAATAAGTATGTAAGCATTGTTTCCCACCTATTCTAATATTTTGAATGGCCTTATCTAAAATCTTTGGATTTTTCCATGTCCCTGCAGCCTTACTTTATTTAGTATAACTAGACTCAACCTTCTACTTTGAAGGTCTTCTCAATTATGTGTTGATCATATGTTGATCATATATGACCTTGTACTTTTCTTGAGATTTATTCAACTTCTCTTGAACTTGTAGGAATATCTCCTTAATATTATCTCTTCAACTTATAGGAATATCTCCTTACTCTTATCTATGAAATTATCTACCTTCAACACATCACTTGAGCTCAATGCCCTTGCTTCAGGTTGTCCATACATAATATCTAATGATGATGGTGACAAATTTCCAAAACATAATTTAAAAGTGATCTTACTCGTAAAAATGTGAAAATTTTGTATGAATGTTATATATAAATTAGATTTTAATGCCCGATCCTTAAATGCTTCTCATTATAATCCCTCAAAAACTAAATAAAAATCATATTCGCCACAAGCGAATGTATTTAATTTAGTATTAAACTTATTTTCCAATGAAAATCAAACCATCTAATATCTATATTAGAAATTATTCTCTTATGCTCCATTGCTACTCTTTCAAAGATCAAGTTGATTACTTCTTGTCATTTGATAGTGTTATAAACAAAATCAAGATTTTTACTTGAAGTTAATGGAAAGTATTTTGAAAATTAATGTAAAAAAAGTTTTAATCCATTGGGCCTATATGGGAACTCTTATAAGACGAGATATAAGAACTAAAATATATATGATCTTCAAACCTAAAAGGTTGTTCAATAATTGTAATTGCAATGTTGGGTCCATATAAGTGGTGGTGCAAGCTAAGTTGCACAAGTCATTAGTTCCTTCCATCCTCACAAACCTAAAACATTATTAAGATTAAATCATCATTGTGTCCATATGATAAGTCATGTATTATAAGACATACAAGATCAGATCCGACCAAGTATCAAACTTGAGAATTTGTAAAATAAAATTATTCTTAAATTCAAGTTTGTAGAGTAACTTATGTGATCTAAGAAAAGATAAAGTTCAAAAAAAACATGGGTTACAACCATGATAGACTACAACATGCTAGACACATTAAATCCATGAGAGCAAGTGTTAACACTCGTTGGCCACTAGAGGGTCCATTTACATGAAAGTGAGGACTACCATATGAATCATTTCATAATAAAGGGTAAAGTGGTAATTTAAATTTTAAATAACCAAACAAAGAAATAAGGAGAAGGTTTAAATCCATATACAAACAAATTAGAATTAATCATGTTAGAATTAGAAAGCATGTTATCTTCGAGTTTATTCTAAAATCGTTTATACCATGTTTGTGGATGTTTCATGAGATATGGGGTGCATGGTATATAATTAACCCTTGGGTTATCCTTGATGGAATTACACATTGGAAGTGGCTTACTTATTGGTTGTTAGACCTCATATATATGCTTCCATGTTATTCTTCCTTGGAGCATTAGATATCTATAGACAACTTGGTGACATTCTACATTGTAATACCTTGATTTTGTCCTCATAATGTAAATCTGATGTAATAATTTAGTGGCTAGAAGTTGAACATAAATGTTTTGGGTTGACCAAAGATATTTTAATTATGTGCATTAACTTCTAATATAAAAATCTCGTACAACTACAAATGAAGAAGGAAAAAAAGAGATGAGGGTTTATGATTCCACAAGTGGGGGGAGTGAAAGGGGTTGAGGGGATATGACGTTTCTTCTACTATAGTGGATCTGACCACATACCTTCGAGTTGAGGCAGTCTATGGAATAAATTTACTTGGTTCCCATGCCTGAGCTGCCTTAGGATGGGAAGTTGTAGATTCATTCTCAATGTTTTTTCCTTTGTTGATCTACAATAATATATTTTGATCCATAATATGTTGGGGTATCTCAAAGGAAGGTTGTTTCGATTCACTAAGACCTTCCACAGTAGCCATAATAACTTCCCTATACATAGGAGGGGTTTTTCACCCCTTCAACCACCTTCTCCTTGACATTGGCCATATCTACACATCCCTTGGTTCTTGTAACTAATGTCGAAAGATTCAATGCATACTAAAAACCCTATATTTGTAGGTGTGTCTACTTTAGTCTAAATATCCCACTTTGTTAATAAAATGTATTATGGAGAATTTATTGAAGAAGGTTATTCATGCATTATTTCCTAGTTCAATAACATGCATTATTTCCTAGTTCAATAACATACAAGTGGTAGAAAACCCCCCACAATAGATTCACCCTAGTTTGAAAATAGTCCTATCTAAAAATCAACATGTGTTTGAAGCATGAAGTGGCTTACTTCCTCCACATGGTGAGCATGACCATGGTATCCCCTTAGTTCCATGTAGTCGACCACTCAATGTTTTTCCTTATTTGCAATAGAAAAATGAAATAGAAAAATATCAGAATAACTAAAGAATGTTGGAGTCATACATCCTAGTTCCAGTACTTACTCATCACCTATGGTCATGTTATTAACTAGGGATTTCAATTAGTGCATCTATCATGATTTTCAGGTTATCAATAACTTGACCATAAAAGAAAATTCCGACATCCCAATTATTAATGATCTCTTGGATTTAATTCATGGAGCCAATATCATCGTTAAATTTAATCTAAACTCAAGATACCACCAAATAAGAATTAAAGAAGAGGACATCCATATGACTATTTTCCGAACACTTTAATGTCATTTTGAGCTTTTAGTCATTCCCTTTGGACTTTGTAATGCCCCATCCACCTTTCAGAGTCTCGTGAATAATATATTTTACCCTGCCTATGCAATTTTGTTCTTATATTATTTTACAATATATTGATCTATAGAAAAACATGGGAATACCATATATAACATGTTGATAGAGCCTTGCAACTAGTGTGAGACCATGAATTATTTCTTCAACATTCCAAATGCACTTTTGGGGCTTAAGAGGTTGAATACTTGGGTCACACTATCAATCGAAATGGAGTGTATGTAGATCCCAAGAAATTTACATTTATGTAGGATTGAACCACCCCAAAACCTTCAATAGGTTGTGCGTGTTCTTAGGAATTACAAGATACCATCGAAAGTTTGTAACAAAATATGGAAAATTTGTTTCTCCCTTCACTTCCATACTAAAGTATATTTACTTTCTATTGAGAGAATTCATTGAGAAATTCTTCTCAACTTTAAAGGATGTCATCTGAACTACTCTAGTATTAGAAGTGCCCCATTTCACTAATATTTTTCTCTTGGAATGTAATTCCTTTGGCAAAGGTCTTGGCACGGTTGTGATGCAAGAAGGGAATCACTTGGCATTCATTAGTAAGTAGTTATGCAACTGCATTTTGGAAAAATACACTAACGAGAAAGATATGATTGCCATCCTTTAAGTAGTTGAGATTTGGCTCCCATATATTATTGGGAGGCATTTCCAAATCAAGATTGATCATCATAATTTTAAGTATTTCCTAGAATATAGATTATCATAATCAAAGAAACATAAGTAGGTAACTAAAATGCTTATGTATGATTATGATAGGATATATAAAAACTTTAAATAAAATTTGGTGGTTGATGATCTATTAAGGTATACAAGGAGTACGGGACCTTATTTTCCTTATCCTTGTGTGTTCCAAAATGACTAGATGAATCTCATCACGAATGATTGGAAAATGGCATCGTGGTTCAACTCATCAAAAGGAGAGGAATATGGAAAACCCTCCCAAAGGTTATACATGGAATCACAATACCTTTAAGTATAAAGGGTGCAGTATTATGGTAAAAAACTATTCATTAAAACAAAGGTTCTTAGAGGATTTGCATGTGTAACCTACTATGGTTGACTCTAGCTTCCATAAAACAAATGAACAATTTAATAACTCCTTCTTTTAGGAAGGCATAAAAAAAAATATAGGTTTGTGTACCATCTTATGATACTTGTCAAAGAAACAAGGATGAAACAATAAATACACTTGGGGCATTGCAACCACTACCTATCCCAACAAATATATGGAATGACATCTCTATGAATTGTCTTTGAAAATATGGTAACAAACTAATCGTCATGGTGGTCATTTACTTCATTTTCAAATACGTTCATTTTCACATTATTGAACCCATTTACACCTTCTTTAGTGGCCTAAGTTTTCATAGATCATATTTTTAAGTTACATGGCATGGCCACTTAAACTATTTCAAATTAAGATATCG
Organism: Pseudotsuga menziesii; assembly: GCA_001517045.1. Taxonomy (NCBI): domain Eukaryota; kingdom Viridiplantae; phylum Streptophyta; class Pinopsida; order Pinales; family Pinaceae; genus Pseudotsuga; species Pseudotsuga menziesii. The sequence continues at coordinate 334,501 of LPNX010510619.1, forward strand.
CATTCACCAATAAATTTTGGTGGGATAAGTTTAAAATTCAAGGTTCTTAGTTTAAATAGATCACCATGTTTCACCTATAAACCAATGGTTAAACAAAAGTGGTCAATAAGTGCTTAGAAACCTATTTTTGATGTGTCACTTCCTAAAAGAAAAAACAATGGGTATAATGGCTACCCATTGCAGAATAGTGCTACAATACAATTTATCATGGAGCTATAATGATCCCATATGAATATGTGTATGGACCAAACCCCTTATCAGTGGCTTCCTATTTACCAAGCACCTCCAAGGTTCATGCAATACTAGAGAACCCATTCTCTGCATAGTAAAGGAGAATTTGGAACAGGCTCAAAATAGACTAAAACAACAAGCTAACCAACATCGATCATAACAACTTACTTACAATATACATGATGGTCACATGGAGAGGTTTCTTTCTTGGAAATTTCCCTACACTAGTGGAAGATTATTTTCCATTATAGAGGAATTCAATGAGTCATAGACATCGTAGGGTTACATGGATAACTTACATAGAGGCTTATACTTGACTAATGCTAGTTTGGGTTGACGGAATGTATATGTAGGTGGGTGGATTCAGAGATGACACGTTAACTTGGACATGAATTGGAGCATTTGAGCACTTGGAGTAGGAGTGTTGGACCTTGGATGAGAATTTCTCTTGTATTGAATCCTTTCTTATGAATTGTTAATACCTTGGATCTTGGCATGTGTCACTTGTAGGAGGAATGCTTCACATGTATGATCCTACTTGTTTGTAGTATATTATTCTAAGGGTTTAAGATCAATTTTGTATTATTTATCTCCCTTACCTCTCATATAGATAGATAAATGAGAGATTCCTTTTATTTGCATCATCTTCCTCTTCAGTTTAGAGATGTGAGGAGAAGGGTGGTTTAGTATCACTCTCTCTTGGATATTCTTTTTTGTGATGTATCTATCATGTCTTGAGGCACTAGGGTTTCTTGAGCATTCTTGAATTATATGGCTAGGATTTATACTCTAAGGAGGAAAGGAGTTAGGGTTTGGTGAAAAATCCTAGGGTTGTACTTATTGGATAAGAAGAGGAGAGATGAGATACCTTACTTATAATTAAGGAGGATTGCTAGTGTTGATGCTAGATTTTTGGAACATATTTGGTTGAGCAATGGTTTTTCATGTTTTCCCATAACTTGGGTTTTGTAGAGGTTGGATGGTTGTACTAGCTTATCTTACACTAATAATATGTACTTGAACTTCATCTATAGAGGCTTATACTATCTTATCTTATGCTAAGAGTATGTCCTTGAAATTCATTTATGGAGGGTTGTACTAGCTTATCTTAAGCTAAGAGTACGTAATTGAACTTCATATTGTGTGTGTGTGTGTGTGAAGGTTTTATTGTCCAAAATTGTCTTTTTGTAGACTTGTGTTTCAAGTATCATTGGCTTGATGGTTTGGTAATTTCAATAATTATTTGTCTTTATGATTTGACATAAGATGAGGTTGAAATTTTTAAGGGTTTAACATTAATATTGAAGACAATAAATTTGTTGCTATAATAATTTTTGCCATAAAGTTATTTTTAGATCAGGTTTACACATGATAATATTTCCCTTGAGGGTTTAAGTTGTGGCATAAGTTTTGGTATATTCTCTTGAATGTCCTAGTGGATTGGGGTTGTTTAGAACTGAAATATTATCCATTGCTTGTTGTTTTTTTATGACATATCATATTAACCCTAAGGTTGTAAATTTGTAGGGATTAGATCTGGGAAACCTCTAGGAAAGAGGTGAAAATTATAAAGGTGAATTAGAGTTTGAATTTCATAAAATGTCTACAAAAAACACATGATGAAGCTCAATATAAAGAGAGTTCAATTCTGGGAATAATTTTGGCACATTATAGATCCTTAGCATGATTCTTGAAGCACACCCAAGACAAATAACTAATATTGTTTCCCGTAGGATTAGTGTGAATTGTAAGGACATTTGGCACACTCAAAGGTCACCATATCATTAGTACATTAGCAAAAGTACTTAAGGAAAAGTGTGGGAAATCAAGAAACTCTTGATGTTTGAAGGGGTAAAATGATGTTACAATGGAATAAAACGAATAATTTTAGGTTATCAATATCTATTATTGTCATATTTGAACACAAAATGAAAATATAATACAATATCGTTCTACTTTTGTGTGACATATCCATCCCCAATTGCCTTTGAAGTTCCATTTCATCCATTTTGGGATGTGAATTAGGAATTTAGGTAGGTCATTTCCATTTAAACAACCCAGATACAAACCCCAACGAGAGTAGATCTTTTTTGTGTGGACATAAGGTTCTTGGCCTTAAGGAATTTCTTGTATTGTTTAAAAATCCACATCCATATATTGTCCCTTTCTCGATGCCTTGTGCATTGATTCATTTCCATTGTAGAAAATTAAGGGTTGAATGATAATCAATAACATGGACACCTTGTAATATTTCCTAATCCTTGATTTTGAATAACGATCCATATCCATAGATAAAAGGTGTATGTTCAATAAGTTACATTTACTCTTCTCCTTTATACCCCACATTGACATTAGGGTAGTAATCTCTTTGTTATGTAAAAGTATTTACATTCCAGGAATCTTTTGCTAATGGACATGGGTTCACATTGGCCATGTACTCTTAGTTTAACATATTGTTTTATTAGTTGCAAGATGTGCATGCCTTCTACTCAACATTATTCACCTCTTACATGCGTTATGTGGTGTATTTATGTAATGCTTCTAAGACTATACAATATCCCTTCCTCCTTATGTATCATGCATATGTTGGGGAGAGGTTTGTGGAGGTGTAGAAGTATTTACTTACATTCATGGGTCCATAGTGACCATAAATTCCCTTACCAACATATTTCTAGATTGAAAATTGGGTGTATATTCCTTATACTTAGCCTCCTCATCCTATGTGGGTTGTGCTAAGTGTGTGTGTGTGGTTAAAATGCCTTCTACTCAACCTATCCCCCCTATATGGATCATGTGATGTGTGTGTTTCTATGCGATTTAAACACTTTTTATTATGATCCCATCCCCCTCACCCTAATCTCTTTAAGTTGTGTGATGTGTTATATTATGTGATTAAAGTTAGATATTCCCATTGTGTATGTTTTGAAATTGTTTCTATGAATCTAAAAACTCATCTCCTCATGTATACTAAATCAACTAGAGGGATCATCCATGGGGGTGTGAAATTCCTTAGATGGAATGGAGCTTATGCTAATGGATATGGGTTCATAATTACTTTGGATTATTCTACTTGTTAGTGCTAGAAATTGTTCTTAGACTACTAGAAGAACAAGCCAACACAATCTCAAAAGTAAAATTAAATAAAAAATGTTTTAGGGTTTTGGTGTATCGTTTTAAAAACTTCATCAACAAGGAGGAAATAAACATCCACAAGCTAATACAGAACTGAATCATGCAAGTTGGATAAACTGGGGATCAAAGACATCCCAATAATCCATAAACATTACACATGAAATACTAATTCCACCCACAGGCTACAAGCATTTACATGAATAAACCTTTAAACAGGAAATGAAATTGTAGACTGAGCAATCAACCAGAACAGAAATGAAAAAGCATGACAAGTAAAATGGCTTATCAGTTTATATATAATCAATAACAGTCATCCACTTACATAAGAGTTATATATGCTAGCTTGAGAAATCAAAGCTCCAAAAGCCTCTCCTTGAGTGAAAAATCCCCCCATTGCACTGTATGCATGTCTTCCTTTATCATTACAAAGATAAAGTAGTTCCATAACTACCTTTTAGGTCAAAATTTGAAATAGTTACATCAATTAGTTACATGATAACTCAAATTCTTTAAAGACAATTAACCCAAAAATAGCAAAGCGAATTTGGGGAAATTTGGTGAATTTCTGAAAATTTGGGTCTCAAAGATGCCTTCATATATTTCGATCCTGGACACATGTGCAAATATTGAGAGAGGTTTGTTTAAATGAGTATGTTAGGAACAAAAAACTCTCTTGGTTTTTAAAAATTCCTCTTCAATTGATCGGAATACATGCTGTAAATTTCTTACTAAAGCAGGAAATTATTAAATAATTTAAACCCTAAAAATAGGCCACAAAGATTAATTTGAATCTCTCAAACGATAATAGCTATTGCAAAACTGAGAGAGGTTTTTGTGAATCAGTATGTTTTGGAAAAAATCCTCTTTTTTTTTCTTTCCAAAAATTCATTCCCATCACCTCGTAATCTGCTCCCAATGATAATGACAAAAACAGGAAAAACAAAGCTGCTACAGGAATCTCCCAATGAAAATATTTGACAAAGGACTAAAAAATGAGGGTTAGTTTATAAAGAAAAACTTGGAATAAATTTTATTATAAGTTTTTGAAAGCTTAAAGATATATATATTAACTAATAAGCCCAAAATACAAACCGTAAAACTAAATTAATGAAATAATTCAACCATTAAAAGCATTAAATCCAACAAAAATTATTGATTCTCAAAAATTCTTAAAATCAACATAAAATGTAAAATCATTTTAAAACAGTGGTTGAAAATTAGGACAAAAAGAATATATAAACTAAGAATAAGATCTAGTTATAACATTTGGCTCTTATTGCGGGATGAAGTCCTCCTTGTGAGGCTTCAAGAACCTGTAGAACTTATGCCTTATTCATTGGGTGATGGAGTCATTTACCAAATCTCTGCAACTTTTTCAAACTCTGAACACATACCTATGAAATGACAAAATACTATTACAAACCAGCATACTAAAAAGAAATATATACATGCTCATATAACAAGCTTATTTTGCTATTTACTCCTACTTCTAATCGAAGGAAACAACCCAATCAAGTGTAATCATACTTCTAGTGAAGCCAAGAAACCATTTGGCTGAGAATCATAATTCTATGCATGCTACTATTTGAGAAAACCCACAAAATATGTGATAAATGCAATAAAGAGTCTATACGCAGCTAATACTTATGAATGGAAATAGGAAGTATGCCAAAAGCTGGAGGATTAGAAACCTTTGAAAAATACAACTCCATCCAAGAAGCCACAAGATCATGAAATTTCCGATTTAAAACTTCAATGTCTTCAATATATTCATCATAAAGTGAAGCATTCTCTTCCTCTCCATTGTTGTTCTTTTTAAACTTTGGCTCAAGAATGGAAACCAGGGGCTCTTCAAACTGCTTCTCGACCTTTAAATAAAACCCTTGATCAAAACTTGAACAAATAAAATTCTGAAAGTGACCATAAGTCAAGAATGGCAGCTTATTCCTTATATCAATAGTAAGAGGTTGAAGAGCAGCAACTTCTTCTTCATAACATGATAATCTCATAGTAGGAACTAGGAAATTTATACTATAATCCATTGAAAGTATATTATCATCGAAAAATTCAGCAAACTGATATGAAGAATCAACACAAGCATCATTTATATCTTTGTTCATATGAAAATCTGAAAATGATTAAGAAAACTATCTTAAATCTGAATGATACCTACGTTCTTCTTCCTGTTCATAAGCTTGTATATCTTCAACATGAGCCTAATCTCGAAGCATTTTGCAAGCTCAGATGTTCTCATCCACTCCTTTTGCATCCTCAAGCAATTGCCTTAAAGATGTTGATTTCCTTTCTAACAAGAAAAAGACAAGATCTGAATGTTAAGCCATAACATAATATACCATAGCAAGTTTTTCCGAAGGTTTGATCTCCGTAGGCATACTAATATAAAAAATTTGAAAACTCCAATTAAATCTAGTAATTGGCTCATCATTCTCCCTTTTCAAACTATAAAATTTGGAAAGAAATTGATCATAAGATTTATTCTTACCCCAATACTTCAAAAATACATCATGTAACTCTTCCCACGATCCAATTGAATCAGCTTTTAAATTTCGGAACCAAAACCCATCATCTCCAGCAAAGGATTTTGAAAATAACCTCATGACAACATCTTCATGCATGATTTCAAAATTATCAATGAAATTATGGAAAGATCCTAAATGCTTCTCTGCTGTAATATGGTCTTTTCTAGTAAAATGGGGAAGATATTCAACAAAGTAGGATGGGTAAGGATGTAAGAGAGATGGAAGCTTAAGAGGTTTAAACATCTTCTATTTGAGTCTAGACTGAAAATCTATGAGTTGAAAATAAGGCTCAACAAGCTGTTTGTAAGTTTCAGTAGTGATGATAGAAGGTAATGGATCAGCTTTTTTCTCTACAAGATGACCAGAATAATCATGTTCAAGAGACATGGATATATGTATATCATGTTGCACATGTATTTCAAATGAATGAATAGGATCAACATCAATAAAACAAGAAGAATGCAGAATTTCTTCTTCCAAAGAGGAATATGTACCTGAAGGTTTATGATCATCAGAATAGACAAAACAAAAAATAATTCTTTTGACATGCAATGGGAAATAGAGGAAAGAACAGATGAATAAGAACAAAACCTCATGGAGGAAAGTAACAAGATGATACCCAGTCTTTCCATTTGGATTCATTTTTCTGACAACAAAATTCTCCTTGCAATGGAATCTTTAATCGTGGAGTCGCCAGGAAAATGATTGTAGTCTATCTCTATGTCCTTCTCTTGTCTCCCATCAAGAGTTAGATCTATGTCATTGTGGTTCTTCCCGGAAAAGATAATCTTGATTTCTGTCCATGAAAACGGCACCAAAGATGTTAGTGCCAGAAATTGTTCTTAAACTACTAGAAGAACAAGCCAACACAATCTTAAAAGTAAAATTAAATAAAATAGGTTTTAGGGTTTTGGTTTATGGTTTTAAAAACTTCATCAGCAAGGAGGAAATAAACATCCACAAGCTAATATAGAACTAAATCATGCAAGTTGGATAAATTGGGGATCAAAGACATCCCAATAAGCCATAAACATTACACATGAAATACTAATTCCACCCACAGGCTATAAGCATTTACATGAATAAGCTTTTAAACGGGAAATGAAATTGTAGACTGAGCAATCAACCAGATCAGAAATGAAAAAGCATGACAGGTAAAAGGGCTTATCATTTTATATATAATCAATAACAGTAATCCACTTACATAAGAGTTATAAATGCTAGCTTGAGAAATCAAAGCTCCAAAAGCCTTTCCTTGAGTGAAAAATCCCCCCTTTGCACTGTATGCATGTCTTCCTTTTATCATTACAAAGGTAAAGTAGTTCCATAACTACCTTCTAGGTTGAAATTTGAAACAATTACATCAATTAGTTACATGATAACTCAAATTATTTAAAGACAATTAACCCAAAAATAGCAAATCGAATTTGGGAAAATTCGGCAAATTTATGAAAATTTGGGTCTCAAAGACGCCTTCATATCTTTCGATCCTGGACACCTGTGCAAAAAATGAGAGGGGTTTTTTTAAATGAGTATGTTAGGAACAAAAACCTCTCTTTTTTTTTAAATTCCCCTTCAATTGATCGGAATACATGCTGGAAATTTGTGACTAAAACAGGAAATTATTAAATAATTTAAACCCTGAAAATAGGCCACAAAGATGAATTCGAATATCTCAAACGATAATAGATGTTGCAAAACTGAGAGAGGTTTTTGTGAATGATTCTGTTTCGGAAAAAATATTCTTTTTGTTTTCCAAAATTCATTTACATCAACTCGTAATATGCTCCCAATGACAATGACAAAAACAGTAAAAACAGAGCTGCTACAGGAATCTCCTCATGAAAATATTTGACAAAGGACTCAAAAATGAGGGTTAGATTATAAAGAAAAACTTGGAATAAACTTTTATTATAAGTTTTTGAAAGATTAAAGATATACATATTAACTAATAAGCCCAAAAGACAAACCTTTAAACCAATTTAATGAAATAATTCAACCATTAAAAGCATTAAATCCAACAAAAATTATTGATTGTCAAAAATTCTTAAAATCAACATAAAATATAAAATCATTTTAAACCAACGGTTGAAAATTAGGACAAAAGAACAATATCTAGTTATAACACTACTAACAATATCTAGATTGGTTGTAGGATGTGAATACGTTTTACTGGCCTCCTCCCTACATATATGATTTATGCACGTGAATACCAAAAAAACAACCTCAATTGGTTGTTAAAGTTGAGAGTAGACAAAGATGAGTCATGGACATGGATATAAAATAAATATATCCCCTCTTCATGTATACCAAGTGACGAACCATTCAAATAAATTAAAGAATTTAAATTATTCAAAACATCATTTCGAGGGGAAGATAATAACTTATTTATTATTCAATTGAAAGGATATTCAACATGAAATATATCATATGAGGATAATATTGCAACCATGGACTTTAGTCCTTATCCATGGGAGGGTTATTTGATTCCTCCAAAGGATTTATTTGATGTGGAAAAAATTCCCTTTATGCAATGGCACTCTGGAGGGGAAAATGGGGAGCATAAGTGTAGTGAAACGAAGGGATAAGTAAGCAGAAGAAATGGTCTTCTAACTCTTTGGATGAATTCCACCAACATAACTTTAACATAAAGAAGATATATGAAATGCATGGAGGAGGATTGTATTTATAGGATAAAGTTGGGATATATGTCGAATTGGTCAGGTTGGGAATACCCAAGGTTCAAGCATGTGATCTCATGAGATCCCATGAACTTGATTAAACATAAAGGAGGGACAGGTACCCTTCCATTGATGATAATGAACCCAGGGACAAAAATTACATTAAACTCGTGGTCAATTTAGGTAATTTTGGGAATTAGTACACAATGAAAATATGAAAATCATGGAGTTAAAAGTATTGGCAATTATTGAAAGAAAACTAGCGTGATCACACAACTTTGTAAGTGGGAGATCACATGACCCATGAGGTGGTCAGCTTAAAGTTTGAATATTATCTTAGATGTGAAAATGGGGCTCTAAATCATGCATCATGTGTATTAGGTGTGGTTAATTATAATTTAGGTTCTCTTCATTAATTTCATATAGATGTTCTAAGTGGACAAAAATTGGATTGATTACAGATGCCACCTAATGCATGCGATTAACATCACATTGTATAGTTGAAATGCATGACATGTGTGTGTGTGTGTGTGTGTGTGTATACGGGAGAGAGAATAAGAATTTAAGGAACCCTAAAAAAGAGATAGAGGAGACCACTTTCAATACAACAATGGTAGGTGACGCATGTATATGGTCTCTTTACAAAGAAGGTGGGAATTCCCATGCTCATGAAATAATAAAAGTACAATATGAGACCATTTATTGTGGAGCCAATTCATGATGCATCAAATGAGGCCCACATAAAAGGGATCCTAAAACATGTATAGGTTACTAGATACTCAAAACTAATGTTGAAAAAACAGCCATGCATGTCCATGGTCTTCAATTGGATCTAGAACACTAACTACTACCACCAAGTAAGAATCTCCAAAATGAAACAATGAGTTGTGATCAATCATAGATGAAACCATATGGGCATAAATAAATAATGAAAATCCCTACCATGAGTGAAGTAGCCCGTCAATAATGATATTTGGTACTAAGGTATGAGTATCAACCAATGTAGTGTGAGTAAATATATTGAATTCAATCACTCAAATGAACCATGCAGCGATGGATCAATGATGGAAATCCAGTTCATTGTATGAGGTAAGCTGCCAATTATTAAAATGGAAATCAAGGTAATGCATATCTCAATCAAACCCCCAAAGAAAATGATCTAGTGTTTATAGGGGTAGAGTTTTTAGATAAAGGGAAATAGTGATTCCCTATAGGTCAACCTGAGGTATAGAAAAAATAAATAAATGATAAATAATTGAGATAAATGTAGGAGATTATGATCGAAGAAACAAGGTCCTTTGGATGGAGCATAAGTGATGTCTAAATTAGGTAATGAACATTAAACAAGAAGATAATTCAACCAGAGGTGAATGTGAATATTGGTGGGTGAATACCATAGAAGGTGTAATTGAGATGATATAGACAACAAGAAGAGAAGGACATGAGAGAGGCTCATGTATCAAAGTGACGAGGTCTAGCGGTGGATAGGTAAAAATATTAGGAACCACAGTGTGAAAACAACTAGATGGTATAGGTGGGATGCAAACAACAAATGGATTTTGTATTAAATGGAAAAACATGGTGACTCAATATAAATTCTCCTATTAAGGGTGACAATGATAATTTCTCAAAAGAGATGTAAAAGGGTGTGAAATTTTTGGTTGTAATTAAACCTTAATTGTTTCCTCCATTATTTTTTTGTTATTTTTTAATGTTTTTATTTTTTCCTTTGATAAAAAAATAAAAGAATCATATGTTATAACAAGGAGACAAGTGACTCCATGGATGAGGTGGAAGGGACTTGTAATTATTCCATTAAGAATCCCATCATTCAAATTGAGGTGATGTATATCCCTCTTCCTTTCATCGATTATAGATCGTCTGAATTTTGATGTGATGGGAATTTCATGGAAGGTTTGCTTGAGGATAGTGGATTGTGTGGACATGATTCCCACTCCCCTCCTTATAGAAAATAATAAGAATCTTGCTCTGATAGTTCTCCACCATAAATTCACCATCAAAACAATTCCAAATAATAAAATATGATTGAATTATAGGGAGGTCATAGATAATGATGGTGATATGCTTGTGATTCTCCAAAGGTAGATTCCAAATATATGTAATTTTCCTCATTGAGACAATTGAATTTTTCCTCTTTTGCTCTGTGTTAGTCTGCTCATTCAAGTGTCACTCAACCTGATTTGGTCCCTCCCTACATTTGGATGGATTTTGGTCTTCATTGTCCTCTAAGTCACTACTTTAGGGTCCTCTTGTGTCAGGGCAAGCGACTTGTTCTCACAACGATGGGTAGTGGATTTTTATCTCTCTCTGTGGTTTCTCGGTCGAGATCTAGTCTTCTCCCTTGAGATGGTAGGTAAAAATCATGGTCAATGTGGAAGAAGGAGAAGGAGGACAAGTTCATATACTATGGAAATGAAGAAGGTAGTCGAGGACAAAGATATATATTGGAAATAAATTCCTAAAACGTTTAAAAATTAACTTTCCAATAAAGAGGCCTAAAAAAACAGAACTAGGTTATGTTCGTTAGGTGGTATTGACCATGAAATGATTCCAGTGGTTCTAGATGCTAGAACATCCAGGTATTGGAATTCAAAATAATTTAAAACCATTTCCATTTACTGGTAAATAAAAAATATTCCTTACAAAGTGACGTGGGACAATAAAGCAGAGCACCACTAAGTGTTGTCTTAGCTAGATGAATCCCAGGAAAAATTCACAAAATGGAATCCAAGCTTAATTTCATCCTCAAGGACTCCATATGATTATAATTTATTGAGAAGGACCAAAATATTTCTCATGGTTGAGAGGTGTCTATCATTTCCATTTTAGATTAACACAAAATCATTTATCTTAGCTTATGCCAATCCCCTCTTATTGTTTTCTAGTTCAAGTAGTTTTTTTATATGGACTACTTATCTTCAGCTTTTTATTTGTAGAAATACTCTTATAGCTTAGAACATTAAGGTAAACATGATAGAAAAATGCAATATAATGTTCTATTATTGGTCTAGTATCCTAAGTGGAAGACCTAATAATATTTTTCTATGTAGAATTTCTATGAAGTGATATAACCTTATGCAGATTATAAAAAATAAATAAGGAGATAGGTGACATATGTGACCAAGTGATTCCAAACTATGTGTAGGGAATGCAATAATGGATGGAGGAAACTAAGGTTGGAACCTATGGTGAGTATTATTAGAATGGATGAATAGAGGGAAAAAATGTAGGTGGGATTTGTCACATAAATGGAACAAAACATGGGTTCAATCACATAGTGAGAATCAAAGCATAAAACCAAAAGAAATCACTCAAGATACTAGGGATATAAGGCAACAAATGGTAAGAGGGAAGCATGTATATCTAGACACAAAGTGGACTATAAGGAATCCTAATCTTGAGGGGGATCAACAATGAGTGCTAGAATGAAAAATGTGCTAAACTAGGGAAACCCATAAAAGGTGGGGGGATATCATTTGATGAAAATATGAATCCATCTTAAAGTGGTGAGGGAACTCATCAGGAAGGTTGGAACCTATGAAAAATTCTAAAGGTATTAAAAGGTAAAATCGGTTATTCTAGAGGGAAATCATATTCCTAAATTCCAATGCATAGAATGTACTTCAAGGGGAACAACTAAATATGTATGAAAAATGGATGCCTTTGATGATAGCATGCACATGTACAAATAGAAATTGTAGCATAAGAGAAAAACTAAATCTAGATCTTATACATGGGTTCTTTAATGGCGAGGAGAATGGTTACAAAATAATTAGAAAGGTATTCTATGAATATGAAGAGGGTGATTTTTCTTAAATGGTAAGCAATAGGTAGCATAGAGACTAATGGAGACTTGAGAGGTTAGGGAATAATGAATTTCTAAAGGAGGAACTACTAAAAAGTGCAATGGAGGCTAGGGAATGATGATTTTCTATATGAGGCACTCTCATGAAGGAGATTAGGGAACAATGAGTTTCCAAAAGAGGCACTCCCATAAAGGAGGCCAGAGAACAAGGAGTTACCAAAGCAGGCATTCATGTGAAGGATGCCACTGATTGAGGAGTTACAAAAGGAGGTACTCCTACAAAATAAGGTGAGGGAACCCACATGGGGGATAACTACATGAACCAAAGTAGAGGGGTCCTTGACATGCAAGAAATTTATGCTATCAAGGAAGTTCATTTTTATTAGTCCATGGGGCTCATTATATGATGTTGGGGACCATAGAAAAAAATTAGGGGTAATCATGGTTCCCACAAATAACACAAATCAGTTTTATCTTGTGTTGTGAGATAGGTATTGTGTGATAAAGTGTCAGAACAATACTTTCCCCAACAACTATAGATGTTGGTTGAGGGAAGGGTTGTTTCCAAATAGAAATAATGGACCAAAGGTATAAAAAGAGGTAGTTTAATGAGAATATACATAGAAGAGGATTTTAAAAATTGTATATGATTCTTTGTGGTGTATAACATCCATGCATAGGGTTGGGACTTAGAACTATTTGACAACCACTTGTGGAGGGGGGGGGGGGGGAATCCATGTCCTTTGTTTGGGGTCCAAAAGAAACATTATGAAATTTAATAAGTGGTGTTGGTTGATAGGGAAAAAATATAGTTAAAAGGGATATGGAATTGAAGGGTTAATGTATGAAGTGCTTAGGTAAATGCAAGAAGTCAATATGAGAACCTAAGTGGAAGTTATCGCTAGGACTAGAGAAATAAGTTATAGGCTAAAATAATTATATGTCAATAGGGAAGAATGTGGTTAAGGAGGAAGGTGTAATTTTGTGAATAGGGGAAGAAATGAATGTATACACCCCCAAGGGTGTGTGTAAATTAATCCCATACTTAGTACAATTGAACTCACAAAAAATTGCTAGAAGACATGTATAGATCTACTCAAAATTGCAGACTGATATTGGTATATAGATATAACTTACATTGCATAAGTGTACATCAACCAAAATTTTTAATGATTAGGATGTCCAAATATATAATTACATCAGATATTTGAATACCTAAGGAGGAAATTTGAATCCTCGCAATTACCAGGATTACTGAAGTAAAAAATCCCCCCTAGGTGCATAAAACACTTTCCAAAACAGTCAAGGAGGTCACGAATAAGATGTATAAGGAATGTCATCTAATGAGTGATGAAATTCAATGGAATAATGATTTCTTAATAGAGAAAAAAAAGGAGGATGAGTTGGGAAAAAAACAAGGCAGTTTCCATGAGACTATCTTTTACCTTTTCACCTTAAAGCTGTAGAAAAATAGTCTAAGTCTGTAAAAGGTAGGAAAGCGTACTTACTAATGTGGGAAATATATATAGTTGGAATAATATTATACAGAATTTGTGTGGGGCACTTTTGTATCTAAACATGTCAAGTGGATGCCAACTACCTAGTCTAGGACCTAGGAAATTAATCATGAAGATTAATAAAATATATCCTAAGTATGGGAATGGGTTTTTGAGTATTCTAAAACCCTTGTTTAATCTTGAATTATGTGAAATATCAGAAATATATCAAATATATAGGTCCTAGCAACAAGTCTTAGTCACCCTTTACATACTGCTTGTCCATAAAAACAAGGAAAGAAGGAAATCCTCATGGGAAAAACCTTCCCTCAAAACATGGACATGAAAAAAATTTGTGAAATATTGTCTTCAATTTGTCTTCACCATGTGATCAGATATTCCAAGTAGTGATTTGAGATGGCTTAAATTCTTCGTAGAGAATTCCTTGGTGAATATGTATACAACTTGCTTAGATAATGCGCAATAGTGCAAAGCAACAATCTCATCATGCACAAGTCCTATGATGTAGTGCATATGAATCTCTATATGTTTGGTACACTTCCTCTAAACAGGGTGTGTTGATATTTGAATAGAAATTTGGTTGTCACAAAAAATGACTGTGGAAGTTCCATATTCAATCCCAAACTCTCTAAGTATTCCTTGCAACCACAAACATTGAGTAGCTGCATTCATAGCTCCTCTGTACTCTTCCTCTATTGAAGAAAGTGAAATGGAAATTTTCTTTTTTCTTGACCAAAAGATTGGCCCATATATGATCATAATCACATATCCATAATTTGATTTTCTATCAGTTCTATCTCCATCCCAATCAGAATCAGCAAAACCAACTAAATCTAGGTCAAATTTTGCAACATAGTGAATCCCATGTGTCTTGGTTCCTTGCACAAAGTGAAAGATTCTCTTTGCTTCCCTCCAATGGATCTCATGTGGATGCTCCATATGTCTATATTTCACACTCACTGCATAAGAAATATCAGTTCAATTGTGAGTAAGATAGAAAATACAACCAACTAGTTGTATGCACAGAGTGTTGTTCACCAAGGGAATTGAATCTACGTCTTCAAGCTTAACTCCTAAAAGGAAAGGAGTATTGATTGGCTTGCAATATTTCATGTTGAACTTCTTTAGCGGGTATTAATCATATTTGGGAAGATGTACTTTGATTCCAGAGGCTGATTGGGAAATATCAAGCCCCAAAAATTGGATCAATAGTCCCAAATCAATCATGGAGAAGGCTTGGTTCCAGGAAGCCTTCAATGAGGAAAATTCTCTCTTGGAACTTCCTGCCATCAAAAGTTCATCCACATATACAAAAATAATTGATATTGAACCATGACTCATCTTCAAATATACATTTGGATCAGAATTGCATTTATTGAATTTTTGAGATAGTAGAAAGCCATCTAGCTTGGCATACCAAGCTTTGGGAGCTTGTTTTAGCCCATATAATGATTTCTTCAACCTACACACAAGATATGGATTAGTAAAAAAACCTGCTAGTTGCTAAATATATATATATTCTTTGAGATCACCATGTAGGAAGGAAATTTTAACATCCATGTGATGTACCTCCCATTGCTTGGATGTTACAATGGCCAAAACTAGTCTTATTGAGTCCATCTTTACCACTGTTGAAAAGATCTCATTGTAGTAAATTCCTTGGACTTGGGAGAATCCCTTGGATACTAACCTTGATTTTTAATTTCAAGGAGATCCATCATGAACAAAATTTGTTTTTAAGACCCATTTTCACTTCACTAGCTTTGCTCCAGGTGGGAGATTAACTAGCTCCCATGTCTCATTTTTTTTGAGTGAATGTAATTCTTATTTCGTGGTTGTTTGAAATATTGAATCATATGAAGCTTGTTCATATTATTTTGGATCATATTCAATCATAAAATAACACTTATCATCAAATATTGGATCTTTTATAGAGAGGGAACTATTGAACTAAGATCTAGTTCTCCTAGAATCACTAGGATTCCTAGCTAGTTCCCCAGCTGCTTGAATGATCTTTACTTCCCACTTATCTCTTGTAGGATTATTTGTATCTGCAATTAAATATTCATTATTAGACATATAAAAATAATAAATCTTAACTTACAATCAGAGGTGTTGGTGAAGAGGATTCTCTAATTTTAGCTGCTGGCATAGGCTCTTCTTCAAATTAAACAATCCTTTTGATGAAATATTTTTGAGTGATCATTTTGATCAGTTTGCACCATTTGGAATATTACAAATACCTAAAAAATATGAATTTGATAATTTGATTCACAGTGAGATCTAGGATTTAGATCAATATTCGCACTCAAAGTATTTGACAAAATGTGCAAGAGAACAACACGAGAGACATAAAATAACCGGAATAACACATGTGAATGGTGCTAATTACTAATCATATTATTACAATACATATTGTATATGTTATGGTACACATTTATAATACATTGGACAAAATTCGTGAGGCTCGGGGAGCCAATTTGGATTGTACATGTGTCATGGTGAGATTTGACCTCAATCCCCCCTAGGTGGACCAATGGAACCCCAAATCAACCTAAACAAACACAAACCAAGGTGTGAATGTTGTTGAAGTGTTTTGGGGAATTAATGAGTCCAATACAAGTATGGGTGAGAATATAGAGGTGAGTGGGAGGCTCATTGTGGCAATAAATTCTCCCAGGAGAGCCAAATTAGGCAAAATACACCACTAGCGCCCCTAGTCAAAACTAGACCCTACAAATAAAGGAGGTATTGCTAAAAGGAATTAATGAGGGTGTACATGTGCTGATTTGACCAAAATAGAGCATTGGATTGTGTGTGAAAGGTCTTAAAATAATCAGTTCACCTCCTATATGAATTTCCCTGTGTCTAACCATAGAAAATTGATGCATAGAAGCAAATGATTTTTTATAAGGTATAAAAAAAGGTACTAAGGATGAATTACTACTCCAACACCCCCCCTTAATCCAGACTTAGTACAACTTATTCAAAATGATTTATTAAGGCCTTGGAAACTAATGCACAAGTCACCTTTTTACAACAAAGTTTATTGATCCATGTAACCGAGGTAAGGAGGAAAAACTCATGGGACAAAACCTCCCATAAAAAATGGATGTGACAAAGATCAAAATGTCTTTATAAGGTCCTCTTCTTCACTTGAATGAGCTGAAAGAACAACTTCTTGGTGATGGACTTGGTGAAGATGTTGTGGATGCCAAGATCAAGCATCAATGCATCAAAGTGCTATAAACAAAGATAATGTGGTGAGGCCCTTTGATGATGGAAGGGAATCAAAATAATTTATTTTTCTGAAAGAAAACTCTGATATAATAGCATAATCAAACATGGAAAATATACCTGTGCAAAATCTTTCCCAAATAACATCAAAAGATTCAACAAAATCTGCATTATGTGTAGCTGCCATATCATGAATAAAACCATGAATATTTCTCCCAATTTGATGAAAAACCTTCATAAATATGTAAAAAATCTCATGAGTCTCTTAAATATCATAATATATTTCATACATGGCAGAAAGTATCAGAGGTATGGTGTCTCCATGAGAAAATGGATCCATAGGAAGAGAAGAGTGAGCAACTAGGTCACAATTGCAATTGAGCGAACCTGGAAAGTATGGGGACTTGAGATTTCAACCATGGGTGGTGAAAGCAATTCTAGACATATGGAAAATAAGTCCCATGAAGGAAAATTATATGGATTTCCAAGCAATTAAAGACATACAAGTAATAACAACAACATATACAAGAGACATAGTATTGGAAACTAGGCAATTTTTTGAATTTACAACTAGTGATCTTGAGAGTTGTTGGGTCTTGTGATCATGAAATGGTTGGGGAAATGAGTCAATGACTGTCATAGGATGTATATCAGAATGTATATCACCTTCAGAATCAGAAATGGAAATATCTGATTGGATTGGGAAAGGGATTTCAGAAGGCACATCAAAAACTAGTGAAAAATGACTAGTTTTGGGAGGAAGCTTTAGTGAACTGACTGGGGTTTCTTCCAAGGAAGGGATGGAGGATTCAAGTTTTGAAATATCAGAAGTTGAATCAGAAACAGAGATATCATAAATAGAGAAAACATAAATTTCTTTTTCCCATGCACTCAATGCATGCTCGACCTTACCAGTTCCTTGCTTGCACTCCCATCTTTTTGCAAATTCTGGAAGAGCAATATGGTTCTCCTCATGGAGCTTGGTCATGATTTCCATATTATTTCTGAAGAAATATTTATCAATATGTGAACCTATGTAATAACCACATGTTTTTATTTCTCTCTTGTTTCTCCTCCTCCTGGATCTCGATCTCCCATTAGTAGAACTGGAGCTTTATGAACTTGATTGCTTCTTCTCTTTCTCCTTTTGCTTCAAATATTTCTTATTGCTCTAGGATTGATTTCATACACCAAAAGCAAGGGATTTTTATTTTTATTTGATGATGATACCCATTTGTATGATATTTTCCTACTCATGAGTCAAAGACTCCATGAAATATGCTAGCACGGGCATCTTCCAATTTCTAGTTGTAAGCTTGCTTAAGTGGAATGTTGAAACATACACTGAATACTCAGGCCCTAACCTAGAAAGGATGGACAAGATACGATGATACCATCTATTCTATATTCCACAATATTTTATTTGAATTACTAGCATTTTCAACTTGGTAAATAAGTCTTCAATGGTCTCATAGTGAGCTGGGCTCAGAGAGATTAGCTTGTTCTGAAGCTGATGGCCTCTCATTTCATCTGTCTTCCTGAATAGTGACTCAAACTTGATCCAAATTTCATTAAGTGTGCTAATACTTTCTATATGAAAGAGGAGTTCCCTCTAAGTGCCGAGGCAGAGCATATCGAAATCTTCATTGAGTCTATTAAAATACTTGGCTTTCTCCACAACAAAATTTGGCTCAAGTTCAGTCCCCATGGTGACCTAGTAGAGGCCCTTAGACCTCAACTTGAGGACTATATCAACCTTCAATTCAAACTAATTGAATGGAGTAATAAATTCTTGGGTTTTATCCATCCTGCTTGCACAACCTATGACAAAAATGTTGTTAACCTGAAAGGAAAACACTCATGTTTTCTGGAAATATGCCCTAAACAAAAACTCAAACCTCACAAGATTTGTTTGAATCTCCAACTAGATTTTATACCATGTGAGAATTTGCTTCACAGTGATATCTAGGAGCTAGAGCAATATTCACACTCAAATTATTTGACAAAATGTGCAAGAGAACAACAAAAGAGATAGAAAATAGCTGGAATAGCACATGTGAATGGTAATAATTACTGATCATATTATTATAGTACATCTTCTAGATGTTATGGTACACATTTATAATACATTGGATAAAATTTGTGAGGCTCGGGGATCCAATTGGGATTGTACTTGTGTTATGGCGATATTTGACCCCAATCCCCTCTAGGTGGACCAATGGAGTCCCAACTCAGCATAAACAGTCATGAACCAAGGTGTGAACGTTGTTGAAGTGTGCTAGGGAATTAATGGGTCCAAGACAAGTGTGGTTTAGAAGATAGAGGTGAGTGGGAGGCTCAATGTGGCAATAAATGCTCCTGGGAGATCCAAAATAGGAAAAATACACCACTAGCGCCCCTAGTCAAACCCATATCCACCAAATCAAGGAGGTAGCTCCAAGGAATTAATGAGGGTGAAAATGTGTTGAGTTGACCAAACTAGAGTGTTGGAGTGTGCGTGAAAGGTCTGAAAATAACCAGTTCACCTCTTGTATGAATTTCCCTAACTCTAACCATATCAAATTGATGCATAGAAGCAAATGATTTTGTCTAAGGTATAAACCAAGGTACTAAGGATGCATTACTGCTCCAACAAGGCATTCTTGGATTTGTGTCTACAAATCCTTTCTCTTTTTAGGTGGAATTCTATCCCAAGCTTTAGAGCCAAAAATCCTGAAGTGGGACACATCAGGCTTGTGTCCACTCCAAGATTCAAAAGGCGTGATTCCACACAAGGATTTGTGAGGCACCCTATTCTGGATATAGGCTTCACAATTGATTACTTCAGCCAGAAAATTTGGTGGCAAATTTTTAGACTCCATCATGGAAGTGATCGTCTCTTTGAGATCCATTCCGCTGAGGTGTGTAAGGAATCGAATGCTGCATATGGATACCTGCCTCTTCAAAAAATTGTATGCATTCATATTTGACATATTCACCACTATTATCAGATCTTAGGACCTTGATATTTCTTCCATATTGGTTCTCAACTAGGGCTTTAAAACCCTTGAAGAGGTCAAATACTTATAACTTGTATGTGAGGAAGAAGACCCAATAGTATCTGCAAAAGTCATCAATGAAGGTTAGGACATACTTGGATTGACTCATTGACATATGAGGGAAAGGAACAACTATATCACTATGAACAAGCTCAAGGGGTGAATAGATTTTCTCATGACTGAATCTCTCATACTTGTGCTCTCGGTGTTTTCCTAGGATGCATCCTTGATAGACTCCTTTAGAAAACTTGATTTTGGGAAACCCTATGACCATATATTTGTAACACAAATCAGATAGATATTTGCAATTTATATGGCCAAAAATTTCATTCCATAGCTTGCTAGCTTCATTAGCATGAGCAGGGAGAGAATATGGGTTTGAGAAGGGCATGAAGTGTGAGAACTTGTACAGTTTGGAGATATGATCAACGAAACCTTTTATTATGACTCTACCATTGGAAATTTCAGTGATTTCAACATCATTAGGAATGAATAAAACCTTCTTAGGAGACCTAGTGTGGGTCATCTAATATACTGACAAGATGTTAGCAGCAAGACCTGGGACATACAAAACATTATTGAATGGACCATGGTCAAGATCTATTATACCCTTCCCTTTGCTTTCAGTTTCAGATTCATCTCAAAAAAAAATCTTAGGACCATTCGAAGCATCAAGAGAGATGAAGGCCTCCCTTATCGAAACCATATTGTCTTGAAGCCATAGAATCAATGAGGAAAGAAGAGGTTATTACAATGCTCTATACTAGGGCATGAACCCTCTCCTTGTATTCAAATTTGATCCTCCCTCCTTCTTCTTTGTGCCTTTAGGAAGAGAGATATTGTACTCTTCAAGGATTCGAGTCATCATATCAATTTGTTTCTTCATGCATGAGATCTCTAGATGGAAGACCCTATTATATTATGTGCACTTGCTCATCTCAACTTTTAATTTATTATTATGGGGATTATTCTTGAAGATTGAAGACTCCTATAGGTATGGTGTCTCCATGAGAGAATGGATCCATAGGAAGAGAAGACCGAGCAACTAGATCATAATTGCAATTGAGCGAACCTGGAAAGTATGGGGACTTGATATTTAAACCATGGGTGGTGAAAGAAAGTATAGACATATGGAAAAGAAGTCCCATGAAGGAAAATGATATGGATTTCAAACCAATGAAAGACATACAAGACATAAGAACAACATATACAAGAGACATAGTATTGGAAGCTAGGCAATTTTCTGAATTTACAACTAGTGATATTGAGAGTTGTTGGGTCTTCTGATCATGAAATGGTTGGGGAAATGAGTCAATGACTATCATAGGCTTTATATCATCATGTATATCACCATCAGAATCAGAAATGGAAATATATTATTGGATTGGGAAAGGGATTTCAGAAGGCACATCAAAAACTAGTGAAAAATGACTAGTTTTGGGAGGAAGCTTTGGTGAATTGACTGGGGTTTTTTCCAAGGAAGGGATGGAGGCTTCAAGTTCTGATATATTAGAAGGTAAATCATAAATAGAGAAAACATAAATGGGTTTTACCTATGCATTCAATGCATGCTCGAACTTACAAGTTCCTTGCTTGCACTCCCATCTTTTTGCAAATTCTGGAAGAGCAATATGGTTCTCCTCAAGGAGCTTGGTCATGATGTCCATATTATTTCTAAAGAAAGATTTATAAATATGTGAACCTATGCAATAACCACATGTGTGTATTTCTCTCTTGTTTCTCCTCCTCCTGGATCTCAATATCCCATCAGTAGAACTAGAGCTTTCTGAACTTGATTGCTTCTTCTCTTTCTCCTTTTGCTTCAAATGTTTCTTCTTGCTTTGGGATTGATTCGATACACCAGAATAAAGGTATTGTTATTTGTATTTGATGATGATACCCATTTGTATGAGATTTTCTTGCTCATGAGTCAAAGACTCCACGAAATATTTTAGCGTAGGCATCTTCCAATTTCTAGTTGTAAGCCTTCTTGAGTGGAATGTTGAAACATACACCGAATACTCAGATCCTAACTTAGAAAGGATGGACAAGATAAGATGATCCCATTTCTTATCTATGCCACAATATTCTATCTGAAGTACTAGCACTTTCAACTTGGTAAATAAGTCTTCAATGGTCTCGTAGTGAGCTGGGCTCAGAGAGATTAGCTTGTTCTCAAGCTGATGGCCTCTCATTTCATCTATCTTCCCGAATAGTGACTCAAAATTGATCCAAAATTCATTCAGTGTGCCAATAATTTCTATATGAAAGAGGATTTCCCTCTAATTCTAAGACAAAGCATACCTAAAGCTTCATTGAGTCTATTAAAATAATTGGCTTTCTCCACAACAAAATTTGGCTCGCGTTCAGTCCCCACGGTGACCCAGTAGAGGCCCTTAGACCTCAAATTGATGACCATCTCAACCTTCCATTCAAAATAATTAAATGGAGTAATAAATTCTTGGTTTTTATCCATATTTCTTGTGCAACCTATGACAACAATGTTGTTAACCTGCAAGGAAAACACTCATGTTTTCTGGAAATATGCCCTAAACAACAACTCAAACCTCACAATATTTGTTTGAAGCTCCAAATAGATTTGATACCATGTGGGAATTTGATTCACGTTGAGATCTAGGAGCTAGAGAAATATTTACACTCAAAGTATCTGAAAAAATGTGCAAGCGAATAGCAAAAGAGACAGAAAATAGCTTGAATATCACATGTGAATGGTGCTAATTACTTACTATATTATTATAGTACATATTATAGATGTTATGGTACACATTTATAATACATTAGACAAAATTCGTGAGGCTCAAGGAGCCAATTGGGATTGTACATGTGTCATGGTGAGATTTGACCTCAATCCCCCCTAGGTGGACCAATGGAGTCCCAACTCATCATAAACAGTCACGAACCAAGGTGTGAATGGTGGTGAAGTGTGCTATGGAATTAATGAGTTCAAGACAAGTGTGGGTGAGAAGATAGAGGTGAGTGGGAGGTTCAATGAGGCAATAAATGCTTCTAGGAGATCCAAAATACGCAAAATACACCACTAACGCCCCTAGTCAAACCCATATCCACCAAATCATGGAGGCAGCACTCCAATACATTAATGAGGGTGAAAATGTGTTGAGTTGACCAAACTAGAGCATTGGAGTGTGCGTGAAAGGTCTGAAAATAACCAGTTCACCTCTTGTATGAATTTCCCTAAGTCTAACCATAGAAAATTGATGCATAGAAGCAAGTGATTTTTTCTAAGGTATAAACCAAGGTACTAAGGATGCATTACTGATCCAACAAGGCATTCTTGGATTTGGGGCTGCAAATCCTTTCTTTCTTTAGGTGGAATTCTATCCCAAGCTTTAGAGCCAAAAATCCTGAAGTGGGACACAGTACGCTTGTGTCCACTCCAAGGTTCAAAAGGAGTGATTCCACACAAGGATTTGTGAGGCACCTTATTCTGGATATAGGCTTCACAATTTATTGCTTCAGTCCAAAAATTTGGTGGCAAAGTTTAAGACTCCATCATGCAAGTGGATGTCTCTTTGAGATCCATTCCACTAAGGTGTGTAAGGAATCAGATGCTACATATGGATACCCGCCTATTCAAAAAATTGTATGAATTCATATTTGACATATTCACCACTATTATCATATCTTAGGAGCTTGAGCTTTCTTCCATATTGGTTCTCTACTAGGGCTTTAAAACCCTTGAAGAGGTTAAAGACTTCTAACTTGTACTTGAGGAAGAAGACCCAATAGTATCTACAAAAGTCATCAATGAAGGTTAGGACATACTTGGATTGACTCATTGACATATGAGGGAAAGGAACAACTATATCATTATGAACAAGCTCAAGGGGTGATAGGTTCTCTCATGACTGACTCTCTCATACTTGTGCTCTCGGTGTTTTCCTAGGATGCATCCTTGATATACTCCTTTAGAAAACTTTATTTTGGGAAACCCTATGACCATATATTTTTAACACAAATCAGATAGATATTTGTAGTTTAGATGGCCAAAACTTTCATGTCATAGCTTGCTAGCTTCATTATCATGAGTGAGGAGAGAATATGGGTTTGAGAAGGGCATGAAGTGTGAGAACTTGTACAATTTGGAGCTATGATCAACAAAACCTTTTATTATGACTCTACCATTGGAAATTTCAGTGATTTCCAACATCATTAGGATTGAAGAAAACCTTCTTAGGAGACCCAGTGTGGGTCATCCGATAGACTGATAGGATGTTAGCAGCAAGACGTGGGACATACAAAACATTATTGAAGGGACCATGGTTAAGATCTATTATACCCTTCCCTTTGCTTTTAGTTTGAGATTCATCTCAAAATAAATCTTTGGACCATTCGAAGCATTAAGAGAGATGAAGGACTCCCTTTTTGAAACCATATTGTCTTGAATCTCTAGAATCAATGATGAAAGAAGAGGTTATTACAGTGCTTTATACTAGGTCATGAACCCTCTCCTTGTCTTCAAAATTTGATCTTTCCTCCTTCTTCTTTGTGCCTTTAGGAAGAGAGATATTGTGCTCGTCAAGGATTTGAGTCATCATATCACTTTGTTTCTTCATGCATGAGATCTCTAGATGGAAGACCTTATTATAGTATGTGCACTTGCTCATCTCACCTTTTCCTTTCTTCTTATGGGGATTCTTCTTGAAGATTGAAGACTCCTCTTCAGACTTTGATTTTTCTTTCTTTTGATCAGGAGGCTTCTTTGGATTAGCCTTCTTTTTGCCTTTGGATTCCTTCTTTGAATCTCCAGCAACCAAAGCTTGATATTTGGAAGGTTTAATGGTGCCCATCATGACTAACTTTTCTTTCTCCTGGGTCAAAGATTCCATGAAATTTGCATGTGAGGGAATCTTCCAGTTTCAAAAATTTAACTTTGTGGCATGGAAGGTCGAAACAAACACTGATTAGTTAAGCCCTAACTTCGAAAGTATGCCCAATACTAGGTGTTCATCCTTCTTTTCAAGTCCACACTGCTTCAGTTGAAGAACAAGAGATTTGAACTTGGAGAAATGGTATTTTAAGGACTCGAAGTTGCTTGGAATTAGTGATATAAGCTCATTATCTAGTTGATGTCCCCTCATTTCATCTATTTTTGAAACAAATTTTGAAGTTTCTCCCATAATTCATTTGGTGAGATCAATCCATCTAGATGGAAAAGAAGGTCTATGGAAATAATGAGACACACCAGACCATAAGCCTCATCTCTCCTATTATGCCACTTGATCTTCTCTATTGCTATATTAGGCTCAACTTCTATTTCCATGGTCACCCTGTAGAGGCCCTTGTTACTCAACAAGATCTCCATATGTGCCTTCAATTCGAAATAGCTGAATGGAGTCAAGATGATATTTTGAGATTGATCCATTTCTTTAGCAATTGCGCCCTAAGTAGACTGAATGTGCTCCTTGGGAGAGTGATAATCAATCCTGCAATAGAAAAAGTAGAGGAAAAAAATCAAGCTAAGGGATCTCTGATACCATGTGGATATCAAGCCTACTCTTAGTACAATTGAACTCACAAAAATTGCTACAAGACATGAATAGATCCACTCAAAAATGGAGACTGAAATTAGTGCATAACACTAACTTGCATTGCATAAGTGTACATAATCCAACCTTTTTAATGAGTAGGTTGTCCAAATATATAATTACATCAGAGATTCAAATACCTAAGGAGGCGATTTGATTCCCCACAATTAGCAGGCTTACTAAAGTAAAAAATCCCCCCTAGGTGGATAAAACACTTTCCAAATCAGTCAAGGAGGTCATGAATTAGTTGAATAAGGAATGTCAGCTAATGATTGATTGAAATTCAATGGAATCATGTTTTCTAAAGAGAGAAAAAATTGGAGGATGAGTTGGGAAAAAAACAAGGCAGTTGCCATGTTACTAGCTTTTACCTTTTCACCTTAAAGCTACATAAAAACAAACCAAGTCTGTAAAAGGTAGGAAAACACACTTACAAATTTGGGTAGTCTATAAAGTTGGCAGAATCTTATCCAGAATCTGTGTGGGGCGCTCTTGGATATAAACATGGCAAGTGTTTACCAAGTGGTGCAAGTGGAGGCCAATTGCTTAGTCTAGAACCTAAGAAATTAGTCATGAAGATTAATAAAATATATCCCAAGTATGATAATGGGTTTTTGAGTATTCTAATAGGGTGGAAGGATATGGAACACCTCCAAGATGAAGTAGTGAGGATGTGTCTCTAGAGACATATTTTTTTTCTTGGTGGGAGTGGATGTTTCACAACTAGTGGAAGTGGAAACATAGTACATTGTCTCAGTATGAGTGACATCATGTGACATTTTATCACATTCTTGATGTGACAGGGGATCATAATATGTAATATGATATATGGTGATGATATGTCCTTCATGAGGGAATTTCATTTCCCAAAGAGTGTAGAAACCATAACATTCATGGCATATATGTAATCACATTCAATGAGGATATTCCACTAGAACAATCAATACTACAATATTGATCCATTAGAGGAAATTCAACTCAAAATGGGCCTCCTAAAATGAACTAATAAAATAATAGTTAAAATAATAAAATAATATTTATTAATTTTGGAGGAAGAAAATAAAAAAAACTACTTTTTTGTTTGTATTTTCGACATATCTCCCAAATTTATATTAAAAAAATGTTTAAGACCTATACGGTATTTCAAATTTAAAGCAATTTCATTGGCTAACACATGATGACATGGAATTTGAATAAAAGTTAAAAGGCCCATTTTGAGTTGAAATTTCCTCTAATGCAAGACAATCTTACTACCTTACTTAATGGGGAGATTTATCATAGTCCATGTTGGGTTACAAAATCTATAGTTAAAGGTTCATAACTTGGTTGTTGGTGGTATGATAATGGGAGAACCCATGTGTTTCCAATTCAAGAAGGATACAATAAATGAAGACGACCCATCGTCCACTAAACATCAATGAACAATGAAGTTTTGAATGATGACTTATGATTGGAATGGGGTGGGGAGGTGGGAGGTGTGCTTTGAGATGATGATCCTAATCGAAGGTGTTGACTTATGAATGTTGGGGTGGGTACATCCATTTTATTTACACAGATAAGGGATACTAAACATCATGTTACTATAGGTGAAAAGGATGTCCCCATGTCTAGATTATTGGGTTCTAGTTGTGAAATAACTATGGTGGGAATATGGATTACCAACATGAGGTGTAACTTTAGAAATCGAGGCTAGTGGAATATCACTTGTTGGAATAAAATATTCATGTTGAGGAAGAACGTAATGTGAGGTAGTAGTAGGAGAACCATAAATTTTATTGTGGTTAGTGTTCTATAAACAAAGTGCTTGAACTAATCCTAGAAAGTTAAAGCATGAATGGGTGGGGTAGTTGTAGAACTTAAAAAATGATGTAAGGGTGAAAATTTGAATTATGGGTTTCATGTTTCTACTTGCTTAAATATTGGGTATGATTTTTATTGTGATTTCTTAAAGTGTTACTATAATTTCCCCTATGCCTGTAGATATGATTGCTACTACAAGCAAGGGGTTTGGGAAATGTGCTCTGCAACTATTTTTCCATTATGGGTCAAATCCATGTCTCCAAAGGAAAAATGTGATTTGGTGGTGAACAAGTGTATTTCATGTGTGTTCCCAATGGAAAAAAATGTGGTTTTGGTAACAAGATTATACAATGGAGAAAATAAAAAAAACCATACCCTTAATGATGATATCAAGGGTTAAGCAATTGATGAATGTAACTAGGCCTTCCAAATGTCTTAGATGATAGTGAAAAAGTCCATGAAATTCTGTAAGTGAAGGTATGATATACAAATTTATAGTGAAACACTCAAGAGAGAAAAACCTAAGTAGGGTAATACCTATCTATCTCATGTGACTTATTAATCTCATTGGTGGATACCCCAAAGAGTTTGTAACTAGGATACCTCTTCATAGATCATGGATAAGGGATTATCAACTTCAAGTATTCAAGAGGAAACATGCATATTTAAAGATTCGGGACTGACCCAAACCTAAGCATTGATGTTCAAAAGAGAATGCATCCCTTATGCTAGCTAACACATCTGACAAAAACGATTTAAAGCTCCTAGGGATAACAACTAGGTTCAATGAGAAACAATCATGGAGAGTTCTTTGGATTCCTAAGTCCATGATTCCTGATACCCATATTTTAAATTAGTTTGGTTGTTATTAGAAGATTAAGTTAGATATATTAATATTGTTTGTTATTTCAAAGTCTTGGCTTGGTAACATGAACCAAACATATTATCTTTTATAAAGTTTAAAAAGGAAGAAATTCAAACTTCTAACCGTTTATAATTTTCCAAATTTTCTTTTAAACACAAGGAAAATAACATAATCCAATGTGTACTAATATTTAGGTCCTTCATTGTGTGCACAAGTGTAGTGATAAAACAAAATTAAATGCTAAAATTAAAGCATAGAAAATAACTCAGTATAAAGGAAAACACTGAAAAGCTATAAATACTATAAATAAATGAATTGTTATTTATCCCCTAGTTTTCTTCACTTAGAGGAATTTAAAATGGAAAAAAACAAGTAAATGAAGTTAGTAATTCATGGAAAATTTAACATGCTATAAGTACATTTTAGAAAAAAGTAAAAAATCTCTTAAAATTATTTTAAGATTGGTCTCATGGGATTATATGGGCACATAAGGCACAAGTATACCAAATAGAGTCTAACATATCTTACATGGTTCTACCGGCATGATCATGTGACATCATAAAGAGAAGGTATTGTGACCTATAAGGTGGTAAACATGTAGTTGAACTATGATTCATGATGTGGAAATGAAATGTAAACCTGCATCAATTATATTGGATGTGATCATGCCCGTGTGCGTCCCACATGTTTGGTGCGAGCTTTCCCCCTCGTTGAATATTAAAAGCTATAATAGGAAGCTTAATGTTGATTTAAGATGTCTTTGGTTAAGATCACACAAATGTTCAAATGCCTTTTTCCTCTTTCTTTATGAATCCAAATACTATAAATGTGAAAGACTTTGCACTCATCCTCCTTTACTTCTGAATGTATAATATGTAGTTAAATGTTAGATATGACATTTGTGTATTTGTAGGGTGTAAAAATATTTTCATTTAATAAAATTGATACCCATTAACAACTTGATAATGATGTTTGTCTCTCCTACATGACTAGATTGCTTGAAGAATGTTGAAAAGATTATTGGTGGGTTTTTTTAGTCGATTTTGGTTGAAAGGATTGGTGGGAGAATGTAATACCTTATACTTAGTTTTTTATTTTATTTTTTTATCTTTTTCTAAATAATGTAATGTAAGGTTAGAAATCATGTATATTATACATTGTGTTTACTCTTGTAAAATATTTTTCTCTCTTTTTTCTACAAATGTTTTTCATTTCTTTATTTGGAAAAAATTTAAAGATCTATTTTTTTCAAGTGTAAAAACTTTGACAAATCTTACTAATTCTTAAATTTCCAATCATAAAATGTTTGGCAATATTTTGGTAAAATTATTCAAATTTCTAAGGGGTTTATATACTTTTTGGAAAAAAATTTGGTGATGTTTAGAGTAAAAAAAATTTATCCCATGGAATGTGGGTAGTTCATTTTACAAAAAAATGGAAAAAGGTGAATATTTTTTTGGAAAAAAACTTGGAAATTACCCAATGGGATGAATCCCCCCCTAACTTTTTCCCTTCCATATATCGTTTAGTTTAAATGTTAGAAGAGGTGAATACAATCCAAAAGTGAGAGACACATATTCATTTATTCCATATACATAATTTTTTATATTGCATCAAAATCAAACACTTTGGTTATATCTTGGGAAAATGTTATGCATTAAATTCCCAAAAGAGTATAAAATAAGAAAGAGTGAGCAATCCAACACCTTAAGAATGAATAAAATAGATTAATAAGATGCATCTTCGAGGGGGAAGCCTCCTTTCACAATGCATCAAATACACACAACAAGATGAGATGGTCCTAAAGCTAGGTCTTATTGGTACATACACACACAATGCATCAAATACACACGACAAGATGAGACGGTCCTAAATCTAGGTCTCCATCATGTGTGTGTGTGTGAGTGGAGAGAGAGAGAGAGAGAAAATACAATTACAATTCTATTCGACCATACAATTACAGTTAAGGTACTAGACGACCAATAAAGACAATACTAATAAAACAATAGAAATATAATGTCACAGTATATAGGGCATAAAATGCACCCCCCCTTCAATTAAATGTTGTCCTCAACACTTAATTAACTCTAGATGTTTTCGCATGAAGAACTCATATTCGCATGTCATATATTATATAGTCGAGTTCTTCCACTTGTTGAGGTACTCAACAATTTCTCGATTTCGCAGTTGCTTGGTCCTTGTGTCAAGGACTGTTTCAGGTCCTAGTGTCAATTTCCTTTCCTTTGAAGGGTTTCCTTGAAATACCTTTGATTTCAATTTCATTTCCTTTTGAATAGAATCTCATGAAACGTTTTTGAAACTTAAGAGATAATATCACCAATGATTGTAGCCATTGTACCTCTAGTACAACATCAGCACCATGCATTTGAATTGCAAGCATTTGACTGTCAAATCAATAATCCCCCATAGTAAGCTTAATACTATGTCATTTCCCTAAACAATTTATGTTATCTCCATTTGCATTCATTACTTGAAATTATGGTGTTGGATATACAAAGCAATTGAGAAATTTGACTAATTTGCAATTAATGAGGTTATGGGTACTATTAGAATCAATCAACATGATTACCTTTTTCTTTTTTATATATCCTTCTATATTGAGGTATTCATGAGTGATAATGTTGCCAATGCATTTCAAGATATGGTTGGAGTAGTATCTTCTAGATCTACCTCTTAAGATTGGTTTGGTTCTGAATAATCTTCCTCTTCACATTCTATGAAGAATAATTTATTCCCACTACACTTATGCCCTTTTATGGTACTTGATGTCACAATTGAAACATAGTTTCTTTGATATTCTTTCCTCCACTTTCTACGGTTCCATCCTTGTAGTTGATTGAGGTTAGGGGAGGAAACATTTCCCTCTCTATGGGTTTTCGCAGCAACCCTCTAGTAGCCATATTTTTACTTTCAACTTTCCTTTCCAAACTAAAAAAAATTCTCCAATGATTTAGGTTTAAAGAGACACACCTCATGTTGAACACTCTCCTTTAGAGTGCCCATAAATATGTCCAACACATCATCCTATAGAGTGTGCTTCACTCTAAGAATATGATTATGAAACTGCTTAAAGTATTATGCAACTGGACCCTTTTTATTGAGATTTATTAATTGGATAAAGAAGGTGTTATTCTCAATATCTCGATAATGTGTTGTCAATTCTTCTGTAAATATAGACCAAGAGACAATAGAGTCCTTAGTATTGTTATAAATGCATTGGTACTGTACAAATTGACTAGGCTATAAATATAAGGATGCAATAGTTACCTTTAGTAAAGTTGGAACTTGGTGTAGATTGAAGAACTGTTCCATTCGGAATATCCATGTTATTGGATCATTGCCATCAAACATTATCATATTAATCTTTGAAATTAAATAGTTTCTTGGCCCCAAGTTGAACCCATGATTATCTGTATCTTACAGTAATGAGCCATTAGGTTTCGAGACTCATGGCTCTTGTTCTTTGAGTATAATATAATTTTCTTCTGAGGTTACTTGGAATTCACTAGATTTTTCTCCTTATCTTGTTCTTGAGGGGTTGAGTTGCAGGTAAGTAGGTTTCTTATATCCTTCTTAAGTTACCCCCTCGTGTTTTGAGGTCAACTTGGATATCCACTTTGAACGTTTGGAATTCAACTTTTAGATCACCTTTGAAGTTTTAAAATCCATTCTTATTTACCATAATCATGATGCCACCCTTTTTTAGCATTGTATTTTCATTTGTTTCTACTCTATTGGAAAGATTGGACAACGTAAAGTTCAAATCATCATGTTCATCTTGTGTTATGCATGATGCTTCAAGAGATTTAAGGAGTGTATAATTTGTTGCTCCATCTTTTTCCATCTAATTCCACTGATATTTACTAGAGTTAATAAAACTCTATGCAAGTTTCAAGTTTAAAAACCTTTAAAACCTAGTTTGTGGGTTGTCTTGTTGCGCAGCCTTAATCATGAATTACTTATGAAACTTCAACCCCCATAAGTATATTTGTTTTAGTAATATCCGGGTATGTCTTCTCTGCAACACCACAATTTTGACCCAATTATGATATTCCAAGAGAGAGTCATGGTGATTTTACCAAAACTTGTTATTTTTATCCCTTTTAAGAGAGTGAAATTATACAGACTACCATGTGTCTGATTTTTCTTCTCTACTTCTAAAATTTGTACCACAAAAAATATGGTCTATCTTTCTTATAATGCAATAGGTGACACGCCGAATTTGATATTTCTATCTTTAGATATAATATTTTTACCTAGAACACATGTTTGAGACTCGTTTTTGAACTAGTAAAAAACCCTAGCTTCCACAAACTAGAACTCTAAAAATATAATGAACCAAGAGATGAAATCTGTACCAAACATACTTTGCTATGTCTTATGAGGCCCATCCAAGTTTCAATATCTAAATATCCCAAAAAATAATTTATAGCAAAAAATGGATCTGATACCAAATGTTATGCATCGAATTTCGAAAAGAGAATAAAATAAGAAAGAGAGAGTAATCCAACTCCTTAAAAATGAAGAAAAATGATGAATAAGAAATCTATTCGAGGGAGAAACCTCCTTTTTAAATGTATCAAATACACAAGACAATATGAGATTATCCTAAAGTTGTTAATTTATTGTAACTTCAGAAGATATTCCAAATAGTATTGTATTCCTCCTTCAAGAGATGAGTT
>LPNX010510619.1:371084-475469 GCA_001517045.1 Pseudotsuga menziesii
AACGCGTCCCCGTTTTTATTAGCTAAAATGCGCTCGTGTTTTGCTTATACAAAACACGCTTCTGTTTTTCTTTTCTAAATTGTGCTCGCATTTTGTTTAAATTCAAAAATCTATTCCCTCCCAATGATAAGGCCGAGCCTCCACCCATGATTTCATGGAATTCTTATGCCTATGTGTCTGCTTCGTACTTTGCTTTGGATTCAACATGCCTATGCCTTGGAGTATGATAAACCATGGCTAATTCAACATTATATCCAAATTTTCAATATGCTTGTGTTTAGCGGTTAGTTTGATTATGCTGCACACCTCCATTTTTTATGATATTTTAGAAACATATATGGTTTTTTTTGCAGATTCTAAATATGTAAATTTTAACAAGAATAAATATTTTTTTCTATTTTTTTCTTATTTATCTTCTGTCATCACTCCTCAACTCAAAAAACACGCTGTTAGTGTTTCGTCCATATCTCTTTCGTTTCTCAACCATTTAAAAAAAAAATGTATGGTGCACTAAAGAACACCAACCTCTACATGCTATAAAAAACTCATTTCCAAATAATTGCATTAAGACATTCAAACGTTGCACCGAGAATTGACGTACTATTTTCGAGGTTTGATCTCTTAGATAATTAAAAAAAAAATTAAAAAAAATATTTTTATTATTGGAAAAATAGTCATGCACTAGTCCTATATGTTCTCTATATGTATACCAGTTTTCGTAAGTTTATTCTATCATTTAGATACTCAGACGCTGCACCCACAAAAACATATACCTTATAATTTGTCCAAAAAATAAAAAAGTGCCCGTTAAAAAATATCTAACTTTAGATAGTTAACAACATTTTCAATAGAAAAAAATTATATATTTGGAAAGTTCATTCAATTTCCTACATTTCTTGTTTTTTACTCATCGCAAGATTCATTGTGTAAGTGTCTCAAAATATCCATGCAAGTTGATGGATGTCTGTTTTTTCAGTTTTGTATTGCATCTAACGCGCCAAAAGAGACTCTCAACTTCTTGCACACACCCTTCAGCCTAGTGCAAGCATCAACCTAATGTGCAACAATCCACTACAGATCCCTTGAAGATCTTTTTCCCTTCTGCGTTAGTTCCACAGCCGAGCTCAAACTAGAGCTTAGAAATATCGATTTCCCATGGAAAACAACAACCATGATGTTATTAAAACATATGTAGGAAGCTTTCAAAGGCAGGTGCAATGGGAGATAACCAAAGCATGATATAGTGAGCACGAATAGCGGGAATGAGTATCCTGCAGAGACCGAGGCAGACTTAGGTTCTATCCAGGTAACAATAAAGAGGCGTATGTCTCTTTAGAGGCTCACCTTGATGGGTTTCGGGACGTCTCGGCCCCTACTAAGTCACAAGTTATTGGTATATCTGGCTTGCAGGCTGTTGGATATACTCTTGGGAGGTTGCTGTTCCCATGGTTAAAAAAAAACAATAAAGAGGCGTATGTGCTATCCATGAATCAAAGTTATTTGCTTTATGGTATAACATTTGTCAATTCTACTTATTTCAAGGTAATTATTAAATATTGTATAACATTTGTCAATTCTACTTATTTCAAGGCAATTATTAATGTAGACCATATACATGATTTCCTGAACATAATCCGGTCGAGGAAAACTTACTATTGCAAGCTCTACTTTAAGCGCCAAAGAATTATGTTGGGCCCACAGAGCGTCTATTCTCTTGGCTGGAAACACTGCATTCAAAGCTTTCCTTACAGAAATATAACTATTCCTTGGCATTAGCTAATAAGAATGTAATGGACCGCTAGCATCCAGCCTAGCTTTTCGTCTTTGTTTGGCACGCGTTTTCACCATAAAAATTTGAAGAGCGATATTATTGTCATGCATCGTTATAGAAAAGTGGCAACATACCTACCAACCTCAACAGGTATCCACGGCCACACAATAATTGTTAACATATAAGTATTTATGCTCGACCTCCTCTCTATGTGAAAATATATATATTGAAAAGTTGAATATGACATTTGTGCGTTTGTAGGGTGTAAAGATATTTTGATGTAATACCAATTGGTACCCATGAAAAACTTTGAAATGATCTTTGTCTCTCTCACATGATTAGATGTGAAGTACTCTATAAATTGTTTTTACCCATGCAAAAGCTCCACCCATCTCTTCTACGAATGCTTTTCTTCATTTATTATGCAAAAGCTCCACCCATCTCTTCTACGAATGCTTTTCTTCATTTATTTTAATTTTCAAAAGAGGATACAATTCTAAAGTGAATAGTGCTTATTTATTTATATATTCCATAAACTTAGAGGGAAATCATTTCAATGTATTTTTGGGATTACCAATTAAAACTTCTTACCGCCACTTCATTTCACTTTCAAATCATACAACCTTTTTGAAAGCAATCCCTAATTGGGGTGGTTGATTAAAAATAGTATAGAGATATAAATAAATTTATCAAATGATATGACAAATAATTATTAACAATAGGAGGACTCGGTACATGCACTGTTCATTCAATGATGCATTGCCCCATGGCCGACGCTAAAGGTAATAGAGGCAATCCAACGTCCGACATGGTAAGAGGCCGTATTTATGAGGTAATCCAATGGGAAACTTTTATAATTATTATTTTAGAAGAGGCCGTATTTATTTGCAAATCCAATGGGAAATTTTCTTTAATTATTATTTTAAAATAATAATTTAAGATGATAATAATTATGTTTATAAATAATTATTAATAATTATATTATAATGATGGATAAACATATTTATATTTAAATTCAAAATATAATTATATCATAAAGTATTTTTATTATAAGAAATTAATTTTTAAGATTTGTTTAGCAAATTAATTAAATATTTATAGTTGTTTATGTTATTCAAGTCGGACAAATCTTAAAAAATAATTTGAGAGGGGGTGAATCAGTTGTATACAATTTTTAACAATGCTGCTTAAATACAAATTACTTCTTTTATACAACTTTAAGCCAATTGATCAATCACATGAAATGGACAAAGACACAAAACATTCATGAGGAAACCCATAAAGAGAAAAACCTCTTTTTCTTATGGATGTAAAATAAGCAGGCAACTCAGTTACAACATATTTTATTTGAGCAATAACCCAGATGAGGCTACTACCTTAGGAAACTACCTCTTTGTTTTCAGCTCCGACTGAAAGATAGATTCTACTGTTTGAATACAGCATCAACAACAAAAAAATTGCTAGTCTCCCTAGCTCCTCCTTTCCTCCTTGAAGAATCAATTAAAATTGTCATTACATTGCCAAAATCGAAACCAAACCTGTCTATCAAAACTCTGTCAATATCAAAATCAAATCTATCTGTCAATACTCTGTCAAAACTTTGCCAATATCAAAATTAAATCTGTCTGTCAATTCCAAAATCAAACTTGTCTGTTAATATGGTCAAAACTCTACCAATACCAAAATCAAATCAACTCGATCTGTCCATATTAAATATGTTATAAACCCTGGTAAGTAATACTGTATATAATCTTCATTTTAAATATATATATAAAGATCTCATTGTATAACAATACTAATCATTTTAAAAATCATATCAGTGTTTTGTTCCCTATACACTCACTTACAGATCCAACCATTTGATTTTTATCATTCACCAATTTGTCAGCTTGATAGACCTCCTGTGTGTTCACTATGCATTCTTCACGTGGTTTTAGCAATCTTATCAGTTCAGAAATAACTCCCTCATTTTTCCATTGTGCATTCCTCCTTGAATTTGATCAATTTGCCATTTCAGATACAGCCTGCCAGACCTCCTGTGTTTCTCCACTTCACATTCCTCACATTCTCTTTACTCGAATTTCATCAGTTTTGAAATAACTCAGTCGTTACCTCCAACGTTGACTCTTCCTTGTTTTCCAAGCTACACTCCTATTTGAAGGTTTAAAAACATTATGGTTATCATAATTGTTCTGGGAAACCAATTCATTAACTGTATGAACCAATTCACGTTTTTAGAATGTGGAGGCGTTGTGTCAAATACCAATATATTAACCATATAAACCAAAATAAATTTTTCACTACCTTCATCAATGTTAACAAGGAACAAACCAATTTGTTGAGGCATTATAAAAACCAATTTGTGTGTCACGTGACCAATTTGTCAAAGCTTCAAACTAAAAACAATTCGTTGAGGCATTTTAAAGCTGTAAAAAAACAATTTGTGAATGCTAGCATTTTCAAAAAAAACATATCAAATTTTGGCTTTTACTTCATAATTTCAAACTCTGTCAAAATGAATTCTCCTCAGTACTATCGATTTTTATTCGACCAACAAAAAAAACATCGCATGACTTGCTAAAGCTTAGTAATTGAAGAGCTCTAGAAATGGTGAGCTACGGCATTGAAGAGAAGCTCTGGCATTGGTGAGCTACAGCATCGAAGAGCTCTGACTACGACAATGGTGAATGTATGTGAGATACGATAGTTTTCAAATCAAATTAACCATGACAAACCACTATAACCATGATCTGTATTAAGTATATGGAAACCCCAAGTTTGACATCAATGACAAAAACCAAACCCCAGTCTTGTGTAACTGGTCAACAAACTTTGCCAACAAAACCCCCCTTTGGCATAGATGGCAAACTTTCAAACTTAAACTTGTTCTCCCCCTTTTGTCATCGGTGACAAAGGATCAATCATGCTCCCCCTATCAAAAATAACAAGAAAGATTACTTGAAAAACATCTGAACTAACACCAACTCCCCTTATAAAAAAGACTTGAATCTATGCAAGTTGAAAGCAATGAGACAAACGTATTGTAGATGAGCCAAAATTCTGATAACAGAGCTAAAAGAAGCACCATGGAAGCCTACCATCGTGAGTATAATGAGAGAAAAATAATTACAGAGGCCAAACCCCCAACTAATCCTTGAGACTCTTAAATTGCATTTTAGGTAAAGACTTAGTAAAGATATCAACAATTTGATTTTTTGTACCAACATATTCCAACTTAATGGTATTATTTGAAACCTGCTCTCGGAGAGAATGAAATTTAATGGGAATATGTTTCGTTTTGAAAGGCATAATTGGATTTTTGGAAATACTAATAGCACTAGTATTGTCACAGAATATAGGAATAGGATCATCATAATGAATATGTATATCTACTAACATTTGTTTCATCCAGAGAATATGAGTGCAACAATTTGCAGCTGCAATGTATTCTACCTCGGCAGTAGAAAGGGAAATTGTTGATTATTTCTTGCTAGACCAACTCACCAGACATCCTCCAGGATAGAATGTTGCTCCGCTAGTACTCTTCCTATCATCAACACAAATTTCCCAATCAGCATCAGTGAAAGCATAAAAATCAAGATGATTACCTTGAGGATACCATAAACCATACTCTATTGTGCCCTTAAGATATCTCAAAATTCTCTTAACCGCAAGTAAATGAGAATCCTTGGGAGAAGCTTGAAATCTGGAAACTTGAAAAACTGCATGCATAACATCAGGTTTTGTTGTAACATACAGAATACTTCCAATCATGGAACAGTACATTTTCTGCTCAACATCTTTATAATCATCAGTTTGACTTAATTTACATCTAGTATCCATGGGAGTGCCAACTAGTTTACTATCTTGCATTTGAAACTTCTTGAGCATTTCATTGATATATTTAGTTTGGGAAATGAAAATGCCTTTATGAGATTGTTTGATTTGAAGACCTAAGAAATTTTTTATTTCACGAAGCATAGACATTTCAAACTCATTCTGCATAGTGTCTGCAAATGTTTGGCTAAGTTGATCATTATCACTACCAAAAATGATATCATCTACATAAATCTGAACAATGACTAAGCTACCATATTATTCTTTAATATAAAGATTACTGTTAGTGTTACCTTTTATGTATCCTTGCTTCCTTAAGTACTTATCAATCCTGGAATACCAAGCTCTTGGAGCTTTTTTATCCCATAAAAATCCTTTTTTAACCTTTAAACATGATACACTGCTTCTTGTACTTGAAACCCATTTGGTTGTTCCATGTATACTTCTTCCTCTAACTCACCGTTTAAAAATGCATATTTTACATCCATTTGATAAACTTTAATGTTCTTAGAACTAGCATAAGCCAAAATCAGCCTAATGGATTCCATTCTAGCAACATAAGCATACGTTTCTCCATAATCTATGCCTTCAACATGTGCATACCCTTTACAAACTAGTGTAGCTTTATTTCTAGTTGTGTTGCCTGCTTCATCCAACTTATTTTTGAAAACCCATTTAGCCCCAATAACATTTTTATTTAAAGGTCTAGGAACTAATTCCCATTTCTCATTCTTTTATATTTGACTTATTTCTTCTTTCATTGATTTCATCCACTTTTCATCATTAATTCCTTCTTCAACATTCTTGGGTTCAGCCAGAGAGAGTAATGATACATGTTCTTGATTTGAGTTAGATTCTTGCCTTTTGCTTCTAGTTTCAACACCTGCATTTATATCACCAATGATTTGTTCTTCGGGATGATTTGTTTGGATCCTTTTTCTTGGAGTCTTAGATGGAGTTGACCCCTATAATAAAGTAGGGATCAGATTTTCATTTTTAACTGATTTAGTTTCCTCTATATCACTTGATTCTTCTTCCATTTTCAGTTTGTCATATATTTCATATATATGATGATCTTTCTTTTCAGTTTTGGATTTAAAAAATGAAGATTCCTTGAATTTAACATCTATGGCTTCAACAATTTTCTTCAATCTGAAATTGTAGCACTTATAAGCTTTTCTTGAGCATGAATACCCGACTAAAATACCTTCATCAGTTCTAGAATCCAACTTTCCCAGATTTTTATCAACTCTCTTTATGTAACACTTACTACCAAAACTTCTAAAGTATTTCACACTTGCTGGTCTACCTTTCCATAACTGATAAGGTGTCTTGTTACTATTATTTCTCAACAAAATTCTATTTAGAATGTGCACAACAATATGAACAACTTGAGGCCAAAGTATATTACTTAGTTTAGATTCATTTAACATTGTTCTTTCCATCTCCATAACAGTCCTATTTTTTCTTTCAGCAACATCATTTTGTTGAGGTGTTTCAGTAACATAAAAATGTCTTTTGATACCATTACCATCACAATACTTATTGAATTGTTTAGAAACAACTTCTCCTCCATTGTATGATCTTAAACATTTAATTTTCATGTCAATTTCATTTTCAGTCAACTCTTTGAAAATTTGAAAACAATTGAATGTTTCAGACTTCCTTTTTAGAAGAAATATCCAAGTCATTCGAGTAAATTCACCCACAAATAATAGAAAATATCTTTCACCATTTA
Source organism: Pseudotsuga menziesii (assembly GCA_001517045.1). Classification (NCBI taxonomy): domain Eukaryota; kingdom Viridiplantae; phylum Streptophyta; class Pinopsida; order Pinales; family Pinaceae; genus Pseudotsuga; species Pseudotsuga menziesii. The sequence goes on from LPNX010510619.1 coordinate 378,431, forward strand.
ATCCTTTTGTCCTCATAGGTCCACACACATCAACATGTATTATTTCCAAAGGTTTTGTTGTAGAGTGTTCTTTTGTTTTAAACTTAACTCTAGTTTGTTTACCATGTTGAAATTGTTTGCAAACATAATTGGTAAGATTCTTTATGAAAGATAAATATCTTATTTCTTCCTTTTTGTTTAATTGAATCATAATTTCAAAGTTAATATGCCCAAGCCTTTTATGCCACAGCCAATTTTCATCTTCATTTCCAAGATAACAATCTTCCTTTTTCTCATCTAGTATGTAAATGTTGCTTGGTGTTCTTGTAGCTGTGCCAACTAATTGATTTTTTTTTACATCTCCGATTTGACAATTTTTAGAATAAAAAATCATATAATGCCCTTTATCACAAATTTGACTTACACTTAGCAAGTTATGTTCCATGTCCTCAACTAGTAAAACATTTTCAGCCATGATATTTTTATTACTCAAACAAACATTACCTCTTCCAATTATCATAACTGATTGTTCATTTCCAAAAGTAACTGTACCTTCTTTTCCTTCATCCAAAGTAAAAAAATTATGTTTTCTTCCTATCATATGTTTAGAACATCCACTATCCACACACCATTTTACATTATGATCGGCCTGTAAAGCTAGAGTGCATTTTTCAGATTCTAGATGATCACTTTTCTTTTTCCAACATCTAGTTTTCAGATTGGTGTAATTAGATTTAGCATATTTTTGAAAGTTCATTAGACGGTTTCTTGATACATGTCCAAAATTATTACACCTATAGCATTCAATCTCAAAACATAAGACATCAAATATGTTATAGGAATTATTCACATTGTTTTGAATGGTTCTATCATGCCTTCTTCCATATCCAAATCTAGATTTTTCATGGTTGTTATGTGCAATTATGTTTCTTGAGAATGCATTACAAAAAGCATCTTTATGTCCATACTTGTAACAAAAGAAACAATAGCCATTAAACTTGTTCTGGTACCTGTCATAACTTATTCTATGTACTGTTGAAATTTGATTTTCTTTTTGCTTTACTGATTCCATCTGATTGCTAGTATTTTTCACATCTGTACTTTCTTTTTCAGTACTTGTACTAGTACTTGCATTAGTAACCTTAGATTTATAACCAATTCCAGTTTTGTCATTTGTTGGTTTTTTATTACTAATAATCTGTTCTAAAATATTTGAACTACCATTCATGTTATTTTCTTGTACCTTCTTTCTGACTGAAACAACTTCAAATTTTAGATATTCATTTTCCTTATCCTTTTCTACAAGCAAATTGTTTAGTGAATCTTTAGTGAATCTATCCTCTTCTATTTTGATCTTTAAATCAATGATCATAATTTCAGTGCTTTCTATCAACTTGTTAGATTTCTGTAGCTCATTTTCAATATTTTCAATTTCTTCTTTAAAATGTTTACATTCTCTTCTTACTTTTCTAAGTTCAGTCAATGCACTTACAAACTCAACTTCCAAATCAACTTCACCTTCTTCTTCTTCAATAAATTCATCATTCTAATTTTCTACATCCATAAAGAGTCTTATATCTGAGCTAACATCACTTGCATATGTTTTTGAAGAATCACTATCATCTTTAATAAATAGACTTTTCTTTTTATATGAGTTTCTTTGAAAGGACATTTTATACTTTTTCTTGTATTCGTTACTCTTTCTATTGCTTTATTCTTCACCATCAGAATGCTTATTGTAGGGACACTTAGAGGCAAAATTCCCTATTCTACCACAACCAAAACACTTAAGAGGAAGCTTACCTTTGTATTTGCCAGTACCCTTTTCCAAAATTTTGACAAAATTAGCTTCTTCCTTATCTTCTTCTAAATCCTCATGATTGCTAGTTTCTACTTCAACTTTCTTCTTGTCCTTCTTATCTTCCTTGAAAGCTGCTTCTTTCCTGAAAGAATCCTCACCAGAGTTCCTCATCTCATATGTTGTTAGTATTCCATGTAGTTCATCCATTTCTAAAGTAGCAATATTAGCTCTTTCTTCCAAAGAAGATATTTTTGAATTAAATCTTACAGGTAGAGATCTAAGTACCTTTTCCACAATATCAACATCTTTAACTTTTTCTCCTAGACCTCTCATGGTATTTACTACTTCACCAATACAAAGAAAAAAAGTTGATATATCTTCATATTCTTCCATTTTTAAACTTTCAAATTGACTCATATATGACTGTAACTTAGCGTTCTTTACCTTAGTCTCTCCTTCATAAACATTTTTCAGCTTGTCTCATAATTCTTTTGCTAACTCATAGTGCATAACTTTAACAAATTTTGACCTTGCTAAACCTCCAAGTATTGCATACATGGCTTTGGAATTACTTTCATAAAGTTTCTTACCTGCAGCATCTATTGGAATGTTTGTTGGAGAACTATATTCATTCAGCGCAACTGTCCAAACATCTACTCCTTGAGTCTGCAAAACAATTTCATCTTGATACTCCAAAAAGAATAATTATGTCCATCAAATAGAGGTAATCCATGTTTTGTAAATTCAGACTTCTTATCCATTATAAAAGACCACACTTCCAGTGATTAAATTGAATTCTCAAGTGACCGGCTCTGATACCGATTGTTAATCAAGTCGGACAACTGAGAGGGGGGGGTGAATAAGTTGTATACAATTTTTAACAATGTTGCTTAAATACAAATTACTTCTTTTATACAACTTTAAGACAATTGATCAATCACATGAAATGGATAAAGACACAAAACATTCATGAGGAAACCCATAAAGGGAAAAACCTCTTCTTCTTATGGATGTAAAATAAGCAGGAAACTCAGTTATATCATATTTTATCTGACCAATAACCCAGATGAGGCTCCTACCTTAGGCAACTACCTCTTTGCTTTCATATCCTGTTGAAAGATAACTTCTATTATCTGAATACAAGCATTAACTAGAAAACAATGCTAATCTCCCTAGCTCCTCCCTTCCTCCCTAAAGAATCAATTAAAGCTGTCAATACATTGCCAAAACCGAAACCAAACATGTATGTTAATACTCTGTCAAAACTCTGTCAATATCAAAATCAAATATGTCTGTCAATACTCTGTCAAAACTTTTCCAATATCAAAATCAAATCTGTTTGTCAATTCCAAAATCAAACTTGTCTTTTAATATGATCAAAACTCTGCCAATTCCAAAATCAAATCAACTCAAACTGTCCATATTAATTCTGTTATAAACCCTAGTAAGTAATACTGTATATAATCTTCATTTTAAATATATATATAAAGATCTCATTATATAACAAAACTAATCATTTTAAATATCATATCAGTGTTTTTTCCCCTGTACACTCACTTACAGATCCAACAATTCAATTTTTAGCATTCACCAATTTGTCAGCTTGACAGACCTCCTGTGTGTTTACTATGCATTCTTCACATGGTTTTAGCAATCTTATCAGTTCAAAAATAATTCCCTCATTTTTCCATTGTGCATTCCTCCTGGAATTTGATCAATTTGGCATTTCCGATACAACCTGCCAGACCTCCCACGTTTCTCCATGTCACATTCCTCACATTCTCTTTACTGCAATTTCATCAGTTTTGAAATAACTCAGTCGTTTCGTCCAACGCTGCCTTTTCCTTGTTTTCCAAGTTATGCTCCTAGTTGAAGGTTTAAAAAATTTATGGTTATCATAATTGTTCTGGAAAACCAATTCATTAACTGTATGAACCAATTCACATTTTTAGAATGTGGAGGCATTGTGTCAAATACCAATATATTAACCATATAAACCAAAATAAATTTGTCACTGCCTTCATCAATACTATCAGGAAACAAACAAATTCATTAAGGCGTTACAAAAACCAATTTGTTTGTCACGTGACCAATTTGTCAAAGCTTCAAACTAAAAATGATTCGTTGAGGCGTTTTAAAACTGTAAAAAAACAAATTTGTGAATGTCAAAGTTTAAAAAAAACATATCAAGTTTTGGCTTTTACTCCATAATTTCAAACTCTGTCAAAATGAATTCTCCTCAGTACTAGCGATTTTTATTCGACCAACAAAAAAATACATCACGTGACTTGCCAAAGCTTAGTAATTGAAGAGCTCTGGCAATGGTAAGCGACGGCATTGAAGCGTAGCTTTGGCAATGGTGAGCTATGACATTGAAGAGATTTGACTACGGCAATGGTGAATGTATGTGAGCTACAACAGTTTTCAAATCAAATTAACCATGACAAAACACTATAACCATGATCTGTATTAAGCATTTGGAAATCCCAAGTTAAGAAAACCCACACTAAGCAATATCTCCACACTCTCTCTCACCATCATCCACAACAAAAAATGGGAGTCATGAACACACTGATCACCAGGGCCATTAGGATCTTGGATACAGAGCACATAGAAGCTGAAAATGAACATTTATATAATGTTTTCCTGAGTAATGGGTATGACTCAGATCAAATCAGGAGAGCTCTTACCAAAACTAAAAAATCCAGACATCACCTCAAAGAAAATAAGGTGGGGGAACACAAGGATTTTCTTCCATACATTCAAGGTGTAACAAACAAGATAGTGAAACACTTGAAGAAGAGAAGTATCGAATCTGTGTTCTCGCCCATTAATAACATCAGAAAGCTTCTGAAATCGGTTAAGGACCCCATTGACCCATCCCTAAAAAAAGTGTTTACATGATTCCGTGTGAAGGCAGGAATGCCTATATCGGTGAAACATGGAGATCCATTCGAACAAGGGTTAAAGAACACTGTGCCGACATCCGACTAGATAGAGCACATAAATCTGCTTTGGCCCAACACTCTCATGGCACTAAACACCCAATAAAGATATAAGACATGAAAATTCTTTCTCATGTTGATAAGTGGTCCTTAAGAAGAATTAGGGAGCCTATTGAAATCATAATAAAACTCAATTGTTTAAACATGGATGATGGCCTGATCATCAGTAGGTTGTGCCTTCCTAACCTCACTAAAATAAGCCAACAAACATCAAACTAATTAATACCTAAATTAATAAAACCTAAAAAACTAATAGATTAAATAAGGCTCCTTAGAACTAACATATAAATTAAAAACTTAATAAACAAAAACATAACATAGATTAATTTAGTAGACAAAACCTAGCTTAGAATAACATTAACAGTATTTAGGCAGGATAATTTAATTTTCATTTTTGATGAAACATATATAAACTAAAAAAGTAAATGAATTAAAATATAGATTAAACCTTTAAAACAAAATAACCCAAATTATTATAGTAAACATAAACATTAATATTAATATTTACAACTTCCTTTAATTTAACAAATAATTTAACATAAAATAAAACTTTTTGATAAAAATTTAATAAATTTGTTTTTTTTTTAAATAAAATCTTAATAAAAAGTTTAATAAAATTTCAATAAAAAATTAAAAGTTTAAATTTAAAAGAAAACTTAATAAGTTTAGAAATTTTAATAAAAAATTTAAAATTGTTAATAAAACAAAAATAGGTTAAGAATTTATTATAGAATAAAAAACAAATAAATACAGTTTAATAATTCAGAATTTAAGAAATGAATTTAATAAATATTTTTATAAAAAAATGAAAAACAAAAACTTAAAAACTCTAGTGTCGGTTTTTTATCACTATTCTGTAAATGAGCCAATGATGGCCGGAAACGTAGACACTGAACCATTATCTACCACAGACTCTCCACAAGATGTCATTAACAATTATTGCGGATTCTCAGCCAAAACTATCAATGACAAAAACCAAACCCCAGTCTGTGTAACTGGCCAACAAACTCTACCAACAATTTAATGTAGATAGACTTTTTTATTTTATTTTGTTTTTTATCCATCTATCATCTTACATGTTCTACAAGTTATCTGAATATAGTTCCTTCCATTTGTCTTAATGTTATCGAAATCTAAATTTTCCATTAGATTTGAATTGTATGTTTGAGCACTGGAAAGTATGCCTATCATTTGTCTTACTGATATCCAAGTCTAAATATTCCATTAGATCTGAATTGCACGTTTGAGCACTAGAAAGCATGCGTTTTAATCCACTCCATTGATTTAAAGGGAAAAATGCGTCTAAATAAACTGAGAAATATTCAAAGCTTTATGTTTGAGACTTTTATTGGGGTTTCCTCAGATAGGCAATGCTCGTGCTTAGAGGTTAGGTACATTTTAACTTATCATTCTATTTACACTTTTGACTTTTTGCTATAACTTTTGAATTTTGACTTTTTGCTATAACTTATCATTCCATTTACACTTTTGACTTTTTGCTATAACTTGGGGTTTCAACGAGAAGGATTGTCATTTAGCTCACTTCTCATCGCTAGATATTTTTTCCCTCTTAAAAATGAGCACTTCTTTTCATGGGGTTCTTTGTTAAAGTTGCTTAATCAACTAGCAAGAAAAAAACTATATAAATTAGTTTCATCCTGCCAAGGATTCAGTTGTGCCTTTGAGTTGTTGTATGCATATGTTCTTGGAATTGTGTCTTTGGGTTGTTGTATGCATATTTTTTTGGACTTTTTATATTTTTTTAAGTATTTTATTTTATTTTTTTTAATTTTATAGTACATTTTTTTCTAATTTGTTAGATTATGTTAAGGTTTACAAAGTGATTTAATTGTGTTACATTCAAGTTTTGAAGTTGTAGGGAGAGCAAAGTTTTCCTTAAGAGACTGACATCCTTGTTGGTTTGACTTCTAGATTACTACAGTTATTGTCTTTTGGTAGTTCGGAGCATCACAAAATTCTTCCAAAAAAATTTAAAAGGGTCTCATACATTACCCCTCTTCCTATAATTAAAATTTTCTGCTATGATGGATTGTCCATCCCACAATGAAGGGTTTCATGGATTAACCGAAGGGTTTCATGGATTAACCATTTTTCTATAAAAAAAAATTCCACTTTAGCATGTCCCCCTCATTTATCTATCCCCACAATAAGCATGCTAATGCTAATTCATTAAGTTATTATAATAAATAATGAAATATTAAGTTATTATAATAAATAATGAAATATTTAAGTAGATTATTATATTTTACATAAGAGCTTTTTGAAGCACCCATTAATAATAATAATAAATTAAACATTATTTTTAATAATAATAAATACTTTGTCTTTTATCATTTATTCTTATCAAATGGTTTATTTTATATGAATTCTAGTTGACTTTTCAAAATGTTTGAAGTTCTCAACCCTATGTCACTTTTATTTCTTTACATATTTTAGAGAGTTAAAGTAGCTCCACATTATAATGTCTAATCTTTAAATTTGATTTTTGAAAATTTTGACAAACTTTTCTCTTTTAACCATTTATTTTTACAACCTGATTTAACCTTTAAAATATAGTAGGATAGTTTTCTTCTTCGAAAAATAGATAATTTAATATACACTTGTATGTGGGAGAGCAATTAATTGGCTAAAACTAAGTGATTGTTTCGCAATTCCTATCAGGTCTAAACAACCTTTTTAAACTTTTATTTAACCTTTAAAATATGGAAGGTTAGTTCAATTTTTTTCAAAAATAAACAATTTAATATACATTTATATGTGGGAGAGCAATCAATTGGCTAAAACTAGGTGATGGTTTCTCAACTCCTAGCATGTCCAATCTTGGGATGGGTTTGAATTCAATTCCTAGCATGTCCAATCTTGGGATGGGTTTGAGTTCAATTCCTAACCTATATGTAATTGATTAATACATGTAGATTATATAATTTTTAAGCTAAGGGATTATGAATTCTGCTAAATGATGACATGGGTGCAACAAACAATCCTTCAAGTTTAGCATATCTTCTTCAAATATGGAAGCTTATAGAAAGGTGAACTTTATGATTTGGCTTATATGAGTAGAGGCACACTAAATATTTTTTTCGGCATTTTGAAGAATTCTTTGTGGTTGTCATCATGGTTTTCTATGGCATGCCATAGTTCATTATTTGTATGTAATAATCTCAGTTGCAACATATGTGGTTAGAAAAAAAATAGTACGCACACTTAGGTACACGCTTAGGTATGAAACTTGAACTAATTGAACTGGTCACTACAGCTTTTAACATAACCCATAACACATCACCGATTAATTGGCAATAAAAATATAGACTAAATATTCTAGGATTCTAAAAATAATATTAAAAAAAACTTCAAATAAAAAAACAAATAAGAAAAACCATAAAACATAACACTCCATGGTGGGCTCAATTTTAACATAAGAACTTTTTGGTGTAGAAGAAGATAATTTATAAACATTAGAAGAAAAAATTAACATAAAAAAGAGATCAAATTATCATGTATATGAAAAAAATCCATCATTTCATATGTAGATTAGATTTCTTGAATACCCTTGTTATATTAAACCAGCATAGATCCATCTAAAAGGGGATCTACCAAGCATCGAGAGGGATCAAATATTTCAAAGTGTAAACATTTTTTTAGAGTAAAAGTGTTGAGGAAATGTATAATCCAATGGTTATGGTTTTAATTTATCTAATTTACATTGTTTTATATATATGCAATTCTAAATAATTTAAATTTAATTTAATTCTAAATAATTTAAATTTAATTTAAGTCGACATGTTATTTTTAATAATATTTTATTATTATTTATTAAAAGCCAAATGTTAACTTTAAGATGAACACAGAAAAAGTTACACATTTCTCTTATACTAAGTTGTATAATACACCTTTTCAAAATAATTAAATTTCTTGAATACCATTATTATATTAGAAACATCCAATTCCTATAAATCCTAACCACCATTAGAATCATGAATGTTCTCACAATAAAACACCTCAGGCAACCAAGACCATTCACTAAGAGGCATGATATATTTATCCATTAGACATGAGCTTTTCAACATCATACACGTCATAGTTTGGACATCTTTAATTATAATGACATGTTTCTTTCTTAAATATTATAAAACTAAGATGAACATCACCTAATGCTATACAAAACTAAGTCTCAAAACTAAGAAATAGGAAATTGGAATAAAATAGAAAAAAAAAACGATAATATAGTATGATTTCTCATCATGTAAATTCATTAAAAACTCATCTACATTATAAAGTTTTCAATTTTATTCCATAAATGTATTTGCTATTTTTTTCATGACTTTTAAAACCAAAAGAAATAATAAAAAGAAAGATACTATACAAACAAAGTTGCAAATCATTTAAAATTATAAAATCTGATAATGTCATTTAAATCAAATACAAGAGACTCTTTGCATCATTTTATTTATTTATTTATTTTTATTTTGCATGTGCTATATTGTACACACGTCTATCAATTAGGTTGTATCATTTTATGGATTTATAATGCCTTTTCAGATTGGGTTATACTTTGAGTTTTTTAATGTTTTTTTAGAATTGGTTTTATGGAATCTGTTCAAACTGCTACTCCATCCATCAAAGCAAGATTTCACTTGAGAATTACAACATGCCATATGTGAAACTATTATAAAGTGGAGTGTCTTTTTTGTATAATTTGAGAAAGAGGGAGGTTTGGGCCAGACTTATGCTCTCTTTACAGAGTTAGTGAGGAAGCAATCCATTACTTTTTTTTTTCATTTTGCAAAATCGGTATGGTTAAATGTTTCTAGAATTTGTAATATATCAGTCATGTGGGGTAGAATTTTCTTGGATGAATGTTTCAAAAAGTGGAAAGATAGAAATCGTGTTTGGTAGGCTCTTCCTAGATTTTTGTGCTGGGAAATCTGGAAAGTAAGGAATACAAAAATATTTGAATGGTTAAGAATGGATGCCTCCCAGGTTGATATGAAATCCATTGCAACATTCCGAGAATTTGTAAATTGCAAACTTGTCATCTCTTCTGATCCATTGACCTCTCATGATGAGCCTTTAATGGATTTCGATGAAGTCAATGGATTTTTTTATGGATCATCGCAGAATGACTCTTTTGTTTGTGGAGTAGGAGTTGTGCTTTGGTTGAATCATAAGTACATGATTAAACTTTGGATATTTTGCAGTTCGGGCACAAATACAAAAGGTGAGTTATTGGCCTTATGGATGCTCCTTTACTTCTCTAAATATCTTCAGTTGGATGCCATTAAGGACTTATGGGGATGCCAAAGTAATTATTGATTGGGATTCTAATACAAATCACATCAACATATTTACCCTTTCTACATGGTTGAAAAATACTTGAAAACTTATTGGATCCTTCAAATATATCTCATTTTTTCATGTGTATAGAGAATTCAATTAGTTGGTGGATGTTTTGTCAAAAAAAGCATTAAGAGCAAATGAAGGATATATTTTCAGTCATAAGTGGGTGGACAAGCATCTTACCAAAGAAGATAGGTTCAGATCTTCCACTCCTGAACCTTTCTTCTTGTCTTTTCCGGCTGGTGTCTATGTCTCCTTTTGGTTTGTCGTGTCTATTTTTCTTTCTTTTGGTCTATTAGGATTTGTGTTGGCCCTTCAGTGACTATGATTCTTCTCTCTTGTTTTGGTCTATCTATTGAGATGTATATCCCATTTTGTCATATTTTACATATACTAATGTATGGTATAGTTTTTTTTCGATTGAAAAAAATCTAACAAAAATAAGCTAAACCATATAATATTTGGGAAAGCCTCTATGAGGTTAATCTTTATTCATTGGATAATAAGTATATATATAATTAAATATTTAAATCGCATGGGATAAATCACAAGTATATAAATGTAAGGATCAATCTTTATTCATTTGATAATAACTATACATATCGATCTTAAAAGAAGTATATATATATAATTAAATATTTAAATCACATGGGATAAATCACAAGCATATAAATGTAAGGATCCAAAAAAGATAGGATTTTGTATGGAAAGGAATACATATAAATGAAGGTAAACATTCATTTGTAAGAATATGTCTATGGAATTAGATACAATGAAGGTGAACAATTATGCTAATTGTATTTCTAAATGTGTGAAGATTCAAAAACTAAATTAGAAGGAGATAAATGAAGGTGAACAATCACTCGTAAGAATTTGTGTATGGAAAGAGAGACAACGAAGGTAAACAACTAACATAATTGGATCTGTGAATGTAAAGATTGTAAACACTTAAATCTTGCTCACATGCCGCAATTTTGCAATTTACACAGGAAGGTGTCATCATCATATAGCATGCAACCCACCAAAGACATCCTCATCAGATCCATAAAACAATCTAAGCCTCAAATTACAAAAGGCATGAATTTTGGGCTACCCATGCTACTTTTCCTTCAAAAATCGCACTACTGCGCAACATTTATAACTTGTGCCCATGCTAACCACTCATGCAATTTTTCTTTAGACAACCTGTAACACCCCGGTTTTGACCTCGTTTGCATTTAAATAATATGATGTAAATAATCATGGTGTGGAGCTCAAGGCAAAAGCCCCACCATCGATTTAGTGTTTCTGTTTCGGTGATTAAGATTTAGGGCGATGGTGTTTTTATGCTAGATGAATGTTATAAGTTTGGACATCATGTTAAATTTTCAATTTTTAATTAAAATCCTACAGCCAGCTATGTCAATGCAACAAAATGAGATGGCCCGGGCATGATTCTTCCTAAGGATAAGGGGGGGAATTGGAAGAGTGGGAAGAAATTCGAAATGGCCAGAGCACCATTTTTGGGAAAAAGTTTTTAAAATTTTCTTGGGCAAGAAAACACCAAAAAAAAAATGCCTACCTTTCCCTCATACAGTCATGTTTTCACCTTCCCCTCAAGATTTTGGATTGTGTTGAACGTTTTGGGGTAAGGGGGGATTCTGGCATTCACGCAGCAAGAAAAACTGCTCTGAGTCTTGATCCTTCAGGAATTTTCCTGTTATGTGAATTGTTTTCATTTTTATGATTTTCCTATCTGTTAGTCGTTTCCTGAATGCGAATGTCCAAAATACGCTTTGTGTTTTTAAATTGAATAACCAACAAACAATTTCGTTTTGGTAAATGCAGTAGTCGGCCTGGCTCAGGAAATGCTCAAAAATTCGTAATTGCTGTGTGTGTGTGTGTGTGTGTATTCCTTGGATTTTGTTACATTTTGTTAATCCTAGAATTGAGATCGCTGTGTGTACATCCTCGTTGACATCTGAATTGATTTGGGGAATGGAAATGGAATCTGGACTTGCTTGATAAACCTAGAGTGTGAAAGAACCTCACATACCAATCTAGAGGGCTGCTTTTATTCTTTGCATACCCTGAATAACATTGGAAGGGAAGGCATATCCTGAGGGACTATGTAGCAGAGAAGGGGATGCTTCCTTATGTTGGGTGTGCAAATGTTTAGAAGTCAGGCTAGATTTGGTGTAGGTGTCCATAGCTCTGGGATTGAGCTCACTAGCTTAGCAATCAGTCTTTCCACCTCCTTGGCATCTTGATAAACCCAACTGGAAGGATGGTTTGGCTGGTATCCTGATAAACCCATCTGTTGGCTTGGCTGTGTCTCATGTGAATTTTGGCTAAGTGTTAAACCACTGTCTGTGTAAGCCTGATAAACCCAACTAGAAGGATGGCTTGGCTTGGCTTGGCTGGTAGCCTGATAAAACCATCTATTGGCTTGGTTGTGACTTGTATAAACTTTGGCTATGTGTAAATCATTGCCTGTGTAAGCCTGATAAGCCCAACTGTGTTGGCTTGGATGATCTTTATTGTATCCTTGGATATGGGGAAGTCTGCTAGTGTTCCTTATTCCTTGGGGAAATCATGACCAGCTTAGGGCTGGCAGTGTTGTTGATAGATTGATGAGCACACTGGCCTATGGTTGGGTGGAACATTGTAGTGACATAGCTGGTTTCGGAACAATCTTCTAATAAAGATAAGTATATTTTGTGTTTCAATCCATGCAACTATACTTGTCTATAAATTAATATGAAATGATGAATGCTTGAATGAAATGTGTTGTGTTTCAGCTGTATATTTCATGAATGATGCATCTATGTGTGTAATTACTTCAATGAATTTTCTAAGTTGTTATGAAGTTAGATTGGCCGGATTGGTGATGGCTTGGATGTTGGAAATCAATTTTATACTAAGAAAGTTTCATGAGCAGATTGAATTTCCGCATTCTCCCTTCCACAATTCCCTTTCCGCAACTTGCGGGATGCAGGATATGGGATGTGGAAATGTTGTTTGGCAAAATCTGCTTTCTGCAACTTGCAGGATGCGGGATGCGGAAATGTCGTTTGGCGAAATTTGCTTTCCGCAATTCCATTTTCGCAACTTACGGGATTCGGGATGTAGAAATGTCGTTTGTCAAAATCTGCTTTTCACATTTCCCTTCCGCAATTCGCGGGATGTGGGATGCAGGATGCAGAAATGACTATGGTAACTTTTGATTTCCGCAACTTTGATCTCCACAATGGCCATTCTGCATGCAGGATACAGAATGTGGCATGCGGGATGTGAGGAGGGAGAGTGAAATTTTGATATGCTTTCGATTCCACAAGTGAAGCTCTCTGCTCGTTGATTTTCTGCAGGATGATTCTCCAGCTTTTCGATCTCTCTATGATTGGGAAAGTTAAAGAGTTATACACAGTCTAGATCAGAATGTTAGCAGGAAAAATTCTTTCTTTTGTAGATATTTAAAGAAAAAAAAGAATCGGGATTCATCATACGAATGTAGAATTAGAGATAGGTAACTCAGCTAGAAGAGTTGGGTTGCATTCTCTCCTCCGGGGCAGCAAGGGACGTGACAGTGTGGTATCATAGTTGCTGGTTGCAGCATTGGGACTGGATGGGATGGAAAGAAAATGTGGAAATTGAAACCAAGAGATAGATCAATTACACTCACAAAATTGCTAATCAAACATGCAAAATTCACAGAAAATGAGACTGAAATTGGAGCATAAATTAATCCTGTATTGAATAAGTGTACATTATCCAACCATATGAAGTAATAGGCTGCTCAAATATATAATTACATGAGATATTTGAAAGCACTAGGTTGCTATTCGATTTGGTCAGAAAGAAGGCTTACTAAAACAAGTCAAATCCCCCATAGGTGCAAAAAGGACTTTCCAAATCCATGAAAATCCTCACGAATTAGCTAAAGCAGGTGGGCAGGCTAATAAGTGGTGGAAAGACAACTCATTCATGCTTTTTTATGGATAAAAGGAAGGAGGATGATGTGGTTAAAAAACAAGGCAAGTTCCCCTAGACTAACTTTTCCTTTATGCCTTAAAACTGTTGTAAAGCAAGGCAGCTTTCAGAAAAGCAAATATACACTTTAAGGAACCAGGAATAAGGTAGACATGCTAAATATGTTTCCATGATGATTCCAAATCACTCCATGACCTAGTTTAGCAAGTATTGACTTCTAGGAACATGTAGAAGTCAACTAGCATAGAGAGGGAATCTAGGATTCTAGGAATAAGACAAAAATGATTGAATTAATGTCAAATATGGGTAACTATGGGTTGATTATTCTAACACCCCCCCTTAAGCCTGACTTTATGAGTAAATATCAGAAAATTATAGGGCCTAGTAACAAGGATTAGTCACTCTTTTACATACTGCATGTCCATACAACCATGGAAAGAGGCAAAAACCCAGTGGAAAAATCCTCCCTTAAACATGGACAGGAAAACAAAATTTTGGAAATCTTGTCATTAATCATTCTTCACCACATGATCAGTGATCCCTAGCAGTGATTTGAGATTACTAAAGGTCTTCTCACATAATACTTTGGTGAAGATGTATGCTAATTGTTATGAAGATGCGTAGTAGAGTAGAGCAATTGTACCATCATGCACAAGTTCTCTGATATAGTGCATATGGATCTCAATGTGCTTGGTTCTTTGTCTATCAGTGGAGATTTGAATGGTGCTTTGATTGTCACAATAGATGACTGTTGAAAACTCTGATTCGAAACCACATTCTCCAAGTATCCCCTGCAACCATAAACATTGATTAGTTGCATTTACAACTCCTTTATACTCTACCTCTGTAGATGAGAGTACTATGGCACTTTGCTTATTACTTGACCAGCTGATTGGTATTCTACAAGTATGGACACGTATCCCGAGGTAGAATTTCGATCTGTGTTGTCACCTGCCCAATCACTGTCAGTAAATCCAACTGGCTCTAAGTCAGATTTTGCTTTGTAGAAAATCCCATGAGTCATTATTCCCTGAACAAAGTTTAGGATCCTCTTGGCTGCTCTCCAATGGATCTCATGCAGCTGATCCATGTATCTTGAAGCCACACTAACTGCATAAGATAATTCAAGTTGAGTATGTGTAAGATAAAGAAAACACCCAATCAACTTCCTATACAGTGTATTATTTACCATAGGAGAGGAACTTGCTTCTTCAAGCTTAACTCCTGAAAGGAATGGAGTCTTGCTTGGGTTGCAATATTTCATGCTGAACTTGGTGAGAAAATATGAATCATACTTTGACTGATGAACCTTGATTCCATGTTTGGATTGGGAAATTTTGAGACCCAAGAATTGGCTCAACAATCCCAAATCTGTCATAGAAAAGGCATGGTTCATTACATCCTTCAAGGAGGAAATCTCTTTATTTGAACTTCCTGTAATTGGTAGGTCATCCACATACAGAAAAATAATCATTAAAGAATGATGAATCATCTCCAAATAGACATTAGGATTATTCTTGCATCGAACAAAAATTAGTGACAACAGAAAGACATCAATCTTGGCATACCAGGCCTTGGGGGCTTGCTTGATCCCATACAATGATTTCTTTAACCTGCACACTAAATATAGATTAGATAAAAAAAATTCTGGTTGGTGCATATAAATCTCTTCATTTATATCTCCATTCAGAAAGGCACACTTTACATCCATGTGATGTACCTCCCACTACTTCGAAGCTGCAATGGCTAGAGCAAGCCTTATGGAGTCCATCTTTGCCACTGGTGCAAAGGTCTCATTGTAGTCAATACCATGTACCTAAGAGTAGCCCTTGGCTACCAATATTTCCTTGTATTTCAAAGGTTAACCATCAATAGAAAACTTAGTTTTAAAGACCCACTTACACTTCACTAGTTTTCTCCCTGGGGGGTGATCAACGAGTTCCCATGTGTTGTTCTTCTGGAGCAAGCTGAATTATTCTTCCATGGATGTTTTCCATATTGGATCATGTGCTGCATATTCATATGTATGTGGATCAGAATCTATCATCAAATAAAACTTCTCATCAAAGAGTGGATCTTTCACACAAACGGCACTCTCAAATTGAGATCTAGTCCTCCTAGTGTCATTAGGATTTCCAGCTAGTTCCCCAACTGCATGAATGGTCCTTGATGCCCACTTTGGTATTGTAGGGATGTTAGGATATGCAATTGATACATCATTATCAGACATATCAGAATCAGTAAACTCATTAGTCTATTCACTTACGATCAATGGTTGTGGTGGTGAAGAGGACTCTCCAACTTCAACTGTTGCTAAAGGCTCTTCTTCGAGCTAAACACTTCTTTCAATGAAATATTTGTTTGTGCTCAAGTTTATTATCTTGTACCCTTTTGAATCTTCAGAATACCCAACAAATAGGCACTCTTGTCTTTGGGGTTGCAAAGCCTTCCTCTTTTCAGTTCGAATTCTAGCCCAAGCCTTTAAGCCAAAAATCCTGAAATGGGTCACTTCTGGCTTGTGCCCACTCCAAGATTCGAAAGGAGTCATACCATAAAGATGATTATGTGGCACCATATTATGGATATAGGATGCATAGTTTATAGCCTTGGCCCAAATATTTAGTGGCAAAGTTTTAGCCTCCATCATGCAAGTTGCCATCTCCTTCAGTGATCTGTTCTTTCTCTCAGCAACACCATTTTGCTGTGGTGTGTAAGGAATAGAGTGCTACATCTGGATAGCTACATATTTGCAATACTTGATGAAATTAGACTTGATATACTCACCACCATTATCATATCTGAGGATTTTGAGTTTCCTCCCAGACTGGTTTTCAACCAAGGCTCTAAATACTTTGAAGAGGTCAAAAACTTCAGACTTATTCTTTAGGAAGTGAACCCAATAATACCTAGAAAAGTCATCTATGAAGGTGAGTGAATATTTGGATTGAATCATGGACATATGAGGGAAAGGACCAGCAATGTCACTATGGATCAACTCAAGAGGTGCAGAGGTTCTCTCATGACTAGCTCTCTCATACTTGTGCTCTGTGTGTTCTCCTAGGATACAACCTTGACAGACTCCCTTAGAAAAGTTGATCTTTGGTAACCCTATGACCATGTATTTGTCACTCAAATCAGAAATATACTTGTAAGTAAGATGGCCAAATATTTCATGCCAAATCTTGCTTGCTTCATTAGCATGAGTAAGAAGAGCAGAGGGGTTTGAGTAGGGTAGAAAATGGGAAAACTTGTATACCTTCGAAGTGTGATAAACAACACCTTTTTCTTTGAATTTACCATTCAAAATCTCAGTGATTTCAACTTCAATGGGGGAGAAGATGAATTTCTTTGGAGACCCAGTATGAGTCATATGATACACTGACAAGAGATTAGAGGCAAGACCTGGAACATACAACACATTATTGAAATTACCATGGTCAAGATCAATCCTACCCTTTACCACACTTTCAATCAGAGAGTTATCTCCCAAAAATATTGGTGGACCTTTCGACATGTCAAGAGAGGAAAAAATATCTTTTGTCGAAACCATATGTATCGAAGCTCTAGAATCAATGATGAAGCTAGGAGAGCTTGAGGTGCCAACAACTAAGGCATGTACTCTCTCCTTGTCTTCTGAATTTGATCCTCCTTCCCTCTTCTTTGAGCAATCAGGAAGGGAGATGTTGTTCTTCTCCAGCAGTTGGGTCAACATTTCTATTTTATTTTTCATACAAGAGCTCTCAGGATGATAGTGATTACGGCAGTATGCGCATTTGCTCATTTCTCCTTTGTTCTTCTTCTTTTAGGGGTTCTTCTTGGAGCCTGAGGACTCCTCTTGAGACTTTGCCTTGTCTCTCTTTTGCTCAGGTGTCTTTTTATATTTTTTTCTTTCTTTTTGAATCCACCTTCGAATCTCCAGCAACAAAAGCTTGGTCTTTGGAAGGTTTGATGGTGCCCATCATCACCAATTTATCTTGCTCATGAGTGAGGGATTCCATGAACTCAATAAGCTTAGGCATCTTCCAGGTTCGAGTTGTCAATTTAGTGGCATAGAAGGTCGAAACAAAAACTCAATAGTCAAGACCAAGCTTTGAGAGAATGGTCAAAACTAGTTTCTCCTCCTCCTTTTCAATCCCACATTGTTTTAACTGCAAAACAAGGGCCTTAAACTTGGTAAAATAGAGTTGCAATGATTCGAAGCTACTGGGATTCAAGGAGATCAATTCATTCTTGATTTGATGTCCTCTCATCTCATCTATCTTTCCAAAAATATCTTCAAGCTTCTCCCACACCTCATTAGGATATGTCAATGAATCAAGATGAAAGAAGAGGTCTCTTGAAATCCTCAGACACAAAAGACCATAGGCCTCATCCCTCCTATTGTGCCATTTGATTTTCTTTGCAGCTGCATTGGGATCTGCCTTAGTAGACATGGTAACCCTATAGAGACCTTTCTCTCTCAACAATATCTCCATCTCAGCTTTCCATTCGAAGAAATTGAATGGAGTCAAGATGATCCTTTGAAATTGGTCCATATCTCAGCTCTTGTGCCCTTCAGTTAGAAGAATGCGCTCCCATTCAGTGATGTCAAAACTGCAATAAAAATTTGGAAGGAGAGAAATTGATCTAGAAAGGATCTGATACCATGTGGAAATTGAACCCAAGAGATAGATCAATTACTCTCACAAAATTGCTAATCAAACATGCAAAATTCACACAAAAGGAGACTGAAATTGGAGCATAACTTAATCCTGTATTGAATAAGTTTCCATTAGCCAGCCATATGAATTAATAGTCTTCTAAAATATATAATTACATGAGATATTTTAAAGCACTAGGTTGCTATTTGAATTGGTAAAAAAGCAGGCTTACTAAAACAAGTCAAATCCCCCATAGGTGCAAAAAAGATTTTCAAAATCCATGAAGATCCTCACGAATTATCTAAAGAAGGTGGGAAAGCTAATAAGTGGTGGAAAGAAAACTCATTCATGCTTTTGTATGGAGAAAAAGAAGGAGGATGATGTGGTCAAAAAACAAGGCAAGTTCCCCTAGACTAGCTTTTCCTTTATGCCTTAAAACTGTTGTAAAGCAAGGCAGCTTTCAGAAAAAGAAGATAAAGTAGACATGCTAAATATGCTTCCAGGATGATTCCAAAGCGCTCCATGACCCAGTTTAGAAATTATTGACTTCTAGGAACATGTAGAAGTCAACTAGCATAGAGAGGGAATCTAGGATTCTAGGAATAAGACACCAATGATTTAATTAATGTCAAATATGGATAACTATGGGTTGATTATTCTAATAGAAAAGTGGTTATAGTATTGGGACTCGATGGGCCCAGTTGGACAGTTACAAAGCTGTTGGTTAATAGTTCCAATGTAATGTTGGTCGCATAACAGAGAAAATCTGTCATGGGCAGTGGGTAAGTGATTTTGGTTTTGATTATATCTAATAGTTTTGTTATCTAACACATTTTTGCATAATTATAGTCACCTTTAGAAAGGGTAGTGTGATTCTGAATAGTTGGTTCAGCCATGAGGACAGGCGATATGAATGATTATGCACGGGACCCCAATGCGCATGAGGAAGATGCTACGGGGGAAAATGTCAGAATTGGAAATGCTGAGACAGAGTATTTTTGGAGGAGCTAGTTGGTGAGATGACTATTCAATTTAATTGACTAATCAGAGGTTAGGTCATCCTCCAATGGTCGTGTCAGTTGACTGAACCAACAAGTAGTTACTCATAACCATTTTGTAAATCATATATAATAGGTTGTTGAGCCAATTGAGAACTTGGTTCAATTTTTGTATATGTATGGACCCTCATGTGATTCTATACTATAATCTGTTATTCCATTACCTGTTCTTGTCTTTGGTATCTGTATGCTTATATGATTCTTTATGTGCATTATTGGCAACCTTCTGTGATCTGTGAGATTACAACATTGGTTCTGTTGTCGGTAGTACATATACGGATGACATGACCATACATAGATGATATCATAGTAAGATATTAAGAATTGGTTGGAGTGTAAGATTGCAAATTATTTACAAAATTACGTGAGAAGAAACATATTGACCATTTCTCAGGCGAAGGATAAATTCTTCACTGAAACACATGAGAAGTTTGTATAGTCAGTGCCTCAGCTGTTGAAAAAAATTCTGGATGAAAAAACTAGAAGCAACTAAAGACCAAGAGTTACTGGAGAAACTGATTCGAGGTGGATGAACAAACCTGTCAGAGTGGTTTGAAAAGATCACAAACGAATTTTGTGAAGAACAAGTCATGGAAGAAAGAGTCTCAGTCAAAAGCGTCGAGAAAAGGTTTTATATGGACTCCACTGAGCAGTTTCTTTTCTCTCTACTGACCTTTTTGTTCAAATTCCTGATCGAGAAAGGAGTGGGCCATATTGTAGAATCTTATCCATCACTACGTGAACCACCACCAAATTATAACTGGGCGGAGAAACAAAATAAGTGGGAAAAATTCATTGCCGAAAGGGAGTGGGATTACTTCCTAAGCAAATAAATAGAACTATCCAAAATTTCTAATGCGTCAGTTAGCCTATGGGGGGGTAGTTGGCCATGTGTCGGGGTAGAGTAAAAAGGATTCTAGTTGACTGAAGAAAATACCATCACCGCAATGAAAAGTTGACCTAAGAAGGAAATTGAACGAACAGTAACACACAAAGGTACGTCGGACTTGCAGAAGTTAGAAAGAGAGAAGAGGCAGAAAAGAAGGCAAGAAAGAGGAGATAAATCTAGAGCGTTGCAAAGAGGAATGATCACCGGGGTGACAGAAAAAGGAAGAAATCTTCTAGAGTCGGGTCATGAATGATAGGAAGAAGACGTGGATGAAGAATCATCACCCATGGAGGAAGAATCATGGATAGAGCAGTGAGAAGCTCTCTAACTAGAAATTCCCTAGAAGGTAAGACCTCTGTCTCCAACAAATATGAGTACCCAAATTCAGGCCATTGTCGAAGAGGACCTGTGACTAAGAGATGGTGAGTTTGATATATGGATTTGACTAGATGATGAATTAAATGATGATAATCATTTAGTAATCCGTTGACCGAAGGAAGGAAATTGGGTAACACTTCAGACATACCCTTCCAACCGAAGTATCCACTTGCTCTACCCGACACATGAAGGAGAACCCCCTCTGTCAAATGCATCTTTACAAGAAACAGAATAGTTGGACTTGCAAGCACACCAATGCAACTAGACATCAACAGAAGATGTCGACCCGAACCGACTACTTGTGGGAGAATAAACAACAAATAAAATGACCGACAGGAATGGAAGTTTCATTGACAACAGTTGTGAAAAATGAGATACACAGAGTATCCCATTACCCCCACCACCGCCACCTCCCGGAGGAAAAATCGACATCGACATGGGTCACGGATCAACACATATCCCCTTCTATGAGGGTGACAAAGACCCTAGATGACACTGGTTTGTCTGTGAGTTAATATGGGAGGCCAATCAATTTATGGGCGAAGAATGACAAATGGTACAGTTTTCCAGTGTTTTATGAAAAAGAGCACTAACTTGGTATATGAATTATATCAAGAGAAATCCCCAAGCGTCCAAAGAAGATATTAAGGTACAATTCTTATCTTTCTTTAAAACACCAGATGTAAAACATTTGGTAGCAAAAAAGCTGAAAACAACATCTCAGAAACCAGCAGAATCCTTCCGAGAATATGATAAGCGATGGAAGGACCTCCTTAGCAAACTAGACTATGTAATCGATGAACAATTATTGACTCCATGGTTTCTTACAGGTCAATCATAGAAAATACGATGACACATAAGCTTGGAGGCATTTAAAACATATGAAGACACACTTACTAGAGCTCTGCAAGTAGAGATGGATGAATATTTCCCAGCGTATCCCGTCGATACTAGGCTGGAAGAACAACTGGAAATCATGTAGAAATTTTTGAAAGAGATGAACCTCAAAAAACAGGATTTCTAGTGCACAAAATGCTCCACGACGGACATACTAAAGATAATTGTTGACAAGACGTTCGTTTTGTTCAAATGAAATGGTTATGCGACATTTTCCAAGAACATGGAGAGCATACAATGAAAGATTTCCCATATAACATGTAGAATGGAAAATCATCTTGGTGTGCAATTTGTGAGGCAAAGAGTCATGCAACAACCCACTGCCACCTGAACCTTAAGAATCGGAAAAAATACCAAGCAGTCTACCAAACAAATGTAGTCGCGCAGAATAATGATAACATTCCAAGGGGTAATGATCAAAATGAGCCGAATAATCAAAGATATGAAGGCTGTTGATACGAGCGTTGGTTCGACAATCATCATGCAGGATTTGGAGGTCAAGGACAATTTTCTGGAAATCATGACAATCGACCACGATGACCCATCCAGTGCTTTACATGTTATAATGAAGGACACCGCTACACAAACTGTCCATACAAGGATAGAACTGATCTAAAGTTTTGTACTAGCTGTGGTGTGGGCGATCACTCACTAGAGGATTATCCCACCATGCTTGACAAGATTAATAAAAGGAAAAATGTTAATGTCTTGTTGTGTGTTCAGAAATGTGATGTAATACATACAAATAACTTACATACAATAACTCGACAAGGGACAAAAATCGGAAACGATAACCCACATATAAACAAAATTAAAGAAAAAAATGATTACCCTAACCCAACAAAACAAAAACAATTATATAACCATGCATCAAACATGTTTCAGGATCTTGTTAGATAGGAAGCAATCGACGACAGGAAACAAAACACAATTAAAGAACTATTTAGTTTAGTACAAAATGATAAATTGGTGTCTCAATTTATTGACTTATTATATAATATGAAGCACAATATTAATACAGAAAGACAAACTAAAAATATATGCATTTTGAATAAAAAAGACAAGAGCGATGCTGACCCACTTGTCGACCTTGAAATTGAAGGATATCATGTTAGACAAGTCGTTCTCGACTTCGGTTCACAAGTAAATATTATGAAACGAGATACATGGGAACAGTTGGATAGACCTCAACTATATGAATCAGGCATATACCTCAAATTAGCCGACCAAGGACTGATCGAACCCATTGGGGTTTGGAGAAATTTCGATACAACAATAAAAGGCATATCGACTAAGATTAACTTTGAAATTATCAACCCTAAGGAAGGATCCAACTCCTTCCCAGGATTGGTAGGTCGAACATGGGGAAGAAAAGTGAAAGCATCAATATCCTTAGACAAGGAAAGAATAAAGTTAAGAGGGAATGGAAAGAAAGTTATTATCCCTATTCATCCTTCCCAAGGTGAACCTTGGACCGAACCTATTGATGAAGAAGTCGACATTCAACAACTATACCAAATACACAATAATGAAGACTATACTGAACCCAATAGTTATGGTGAACTTCATCTATGAAACCAGTACTCAGTCGGATATAACTCAGATGCAAAATTATACAACTGGGAGGTTGAAAATTATGAAACAAAAGCAATAGGTTGTTGAAACATTCAAGCTATCCAGAAGAAAAAAACTTGACAATGATTTTCTATATCAACCATCCCAAAGATATTTGAGAAAAGAATAAGGGAATACCCTTCATTAGCACCAATAAAAATAGATAATAAGTAGAGTCTTCAGTATAAAGAAAGAGAATCACCAGTTCTCCATGTAGAACAAGTCTCTAAGAACTTAGGCAGACATGGCTGACTTCAAAGCCTGGTCGAAACGTTTATAGGACAGGCTGCTCGATGGTGGGGCACCCACTAGTCGATACTGCAAATGTGGAAAACAAATTCAACTTTGTTCGTAGAAAGATTTAGAGGAAGGAAGCTAACAAAATAGGAACAAATACCTGTCTTCATCCAAGGAAAATATCCAGAAAATCATATAAGAATATGTGAAACAGAATGGAGAAGACTTGGTTATAAAGACGAATGTATATGTCCACACCTTTTTCCCTCGACATTAGATGACCTACCTAACAAGTGGTATAAAATGGAGGAAGCACGAGGTGAAACATTCTTATGGAATGAACTTAGGGAAAATTTCATTAAATACTTTAGCTTTATACTGGAAGACACAAAATTAGTCAAAGCTACAAAATAGATAAAAACATTTATACAGCTGACTACCAATGAGTTGATACAAAATCGAAGCCAATCAAATGCAACATGCTACAACATTCAAACCAAAAAAATACCACAGTTGACAAGACTCCAATTAGAAAATCAATGCACATATGGAAGGAGTTTTCAATGGAAGATCAATCACCCAGAAACAATCAGAACAGTTAAAACAATATTAAAAATTGAGTCGACCGACATAAACGACACTGACCGAATGAAAGCAATAGACTTTTCAACAACATTTTCACAATTCAAAGAAGGAAGTCGATATATTAATGAAAGTAAAGAACCAGAATGGATGGATGCAAAAGTAAAAACTAAATAAATTGACATCTCTAACAATAATAGACAAAAAATGGAAAGAATTGGTGATTATTGGAGCGAAGAACAAATCACAGAGGTCGTTGACTTATTAAAAGAATTTCAAGATGTATTTGCATGGGACTACAAAGACTTAAAAGGATTAGTAGAAGAAATGGGTGAGATGAAGATAGACATCAAACCTGATGCCCAACCTGTCAAGAAAAGGCCTTATAAGTTGGCACATAAGTATAAAGAAATAGTCAAAAAGGAGATCGACAATATGCTCACAGCCGGAATAATTTACCCCAACGACCAGTTGGAATGGGAAATCCTAATGGTCGTTCAACCGAAAAAGCAGGACCTGACAAAACTACGAATCTATGTCGATTTTCGTGAATTAAACAAGGTTACCTTAACAAATCCGTTCCCGACTTCATACGTCGATGAAATCCTAAACAAAGTTGCAGGACATGAGTGCTATTCATTTACGGATGGATTCTTAGGATATAACCAGGTGCCAATAGCCAAAGAAGATGAGAAAAAGACAACCTTTGTATGTGTATTTGGTTCATTTTCCTATAGAGTCATGCCATTTGGTCTCAAAAATGCACCTGCAGTGTTTTCAAGAATAGTTGTCAAGACATTTCAAGAATACATCTACAAAACAATGGTAGTATACTTCGATGACTGGACGATCTATTCTATGCTGAAAGACCATTGTAAATGGTTAAGGATTATGTTGGAACGATGTCGACAAATTAAATTATCCCTCAATATAAAGAAATGTATATTCTTAACCCCTATATGAATCTTATTAGGACATTTTGTATGCAAAGAAGGAATCAAAGTCGACTTTGCAAAAATAAAAATTATACTTGACTTAGAGTAATGTTAGGACATAGAGGTTACTCTAGAAAATTAATTCGGCACTACTCTGATATGACATACCCTCTGGAAAAACAGTTAAGAGAAGATCAAGAGTTTTACTGGACAGAAGAATTTGATACGTCCTTCGACACATTAAAAATAAAATTATTCGAAGCACCCATTCTTCGATTCCCGAATTGGTCGATCAAATTTCATGTGCACATTGATGCCTCAGGCTTAGCAATAGGAGAAATATTAACACAACCAGGCGAAGATGGCATGGATTACCCAACCAAATACAGTAGTAGAAAATTACACAAATATGAACGCAACTATTCCACAATAGAAAGGGAGGCATTAGGTATGGTCTTTGCTCTTCAAAAGTATTGACATTACCTACTAGCTAACCCCTTCATATTCTATACGGATCATCAAGCATTAAAATACCTCGTCAATAAACCTTTGCACCATGGGAGAATCTGTCGTTGACTATTACTATTACAAGAATTTGAATTTGAAGTTGTCCTTAGAACAGGAAAGCTAAATGTCAGGCCCAACCACTTTTCGAGAATCGACACGGGGGAGGAGCCAACAAGAGTCGAATATGACCTGTCGAATGCACACTTATTCCGAATAGAATTTGTTCCTGTAGAATTAGAGGAAATAACACAATTTTTAGAGAATAGTCAAGCACCAAAAGGAATGGACACTAAGAAAAAACAAATTTTAGCCATGAAAGTAGCCTCATACATGTTAATCAACGGACTCCTATACAAAATGGGTTTAGATGAAGTACTCCGTCAATGTGTTTTAGAACATGAACGTGAAGATATTATTCATGAAGCACACTATGGACCAGCAGGAGGACACTTTCAATCAGATACAATTGCAAAGAAAATCCAACAATCAGGACTATGGTGGCCAATGCTATACAAATACTGCAAAAATTTCATGAGCGAATGTGATCACTGCCAATGACTAGGTTGACTGCTACTTGGTACAGAAATGCCTTTAATATCAGCAAACCCAAGCCTCACAGTCGAAATCTGGGCTATTGAATTTATAGGTCCATTTCCAGACCCAGCAAAATGAGTAGGCGCAAGGTATATCATAACAGCAGTTGAATATGTCACTAAATGGGCAGAAGTAGAACCAGTCGACAATTGTTCTAGCGAGGTAGCTACTAAGTTCATATATGAAAACATTATCACTAGGTTTGGCTCTCCTATAACCTTAATTAGTGACCAAGGCTCACACTTCATCAATAAAACAATTACAGCAGTGACAGAACAATTCAAAATCGACCATCGACGAAGCACAATTTAACACCTTCAGTTGAATGGAGCAATACAAGCATTTAACAAAACATTGATAAAAGGTTTAACAAAAATCTGCAATACCAACAAAGATGATTGGGATAAGAAAATCCATGCAGTATTATGGGCGTACAGAACAACATATAAATGCTCGACCGACAAAACACCCTTTCGACTAGTTTACGGCCAAGAAGCAGTCGTTCCTTTACATTTTCAACAACAGACACTGGTAATAGCCGACATCTTACATATCAATGTCAAAGAAGCAAGAACGGATCGAATAAATCAATTAACCAAACTAGAAGAACACTAACTGCTTGCTATACAACATCAAGAGATTCAAAAGCAACAACAGAAGGCTTGGCATGACCGAAACATCAAAAAGAACAATTTGTCGGTCGGAGATCTTGCGTTATTATACAACAATCGGGTGAAAGAAAAACCTAAAAAGCTACACACATAATGGAAGGGACCATATATTCTCGAAGAAATCAGTACCAATGGATCAGTTCGACTTTGAACCTTACAAGGCACACTATTTTGGAATATAGTAAATGGTGCCTGAATAAAACGGTACCAAAACTAAAAAAAATGGTTCTATTACTGTTACAAAAACCTATAA
Organism: Pseudotsuga menziesii; assembly: GCA_001517045.1. Taxonomy (NCBI): domain Eukaryota; kingdom Viridiplantae; phylum Streptophyta; class Pinopsida; order Pinales; family Pinaceae; genus Pseudotsuga; species Pseudotsuga menziesii. The sequence continues at coordinate 405,798 of LPNX010510619.1, forward strand.
AAAGCAACAACCTAAAACCCCAACAAAAATCAAGAAAAATAAAAATGAACTTCGACAGGTGTAGTAGACCATTCGACAATAATCAACATTTTTACCATCGAGATACCATAGATTGACCATACCTTCATCATCAATAAGAGGACCAAAACGTCAAATCAACTCGTCATGATTACAGTCAGAAGGGGCACCGAAACCAGAACGTATTAACTCAGCCTTCATTAGAGTGTGCTTTACCATCAAATCCACCATTAATAACACCATCGACAAGATCACAATCCGCTCCGTCTATAAATACTATGCTAGTTGAAAATCACATACTGTTTCATCAAGATCTAGAGCGACAGAATTACCAGACCTCCTTGATCAAATCAAATACCAAGAAAGCCGAATAGAAAATCAACAATATGGCCCCAAAACAAACCAGAGCCATGACATCCAAAGTAAAATAATTAGAATCCTTTGTAAGTCCTCTAGTAAAACGATTAAAGAACATCAAAAATGAAAAAGTGCAGGAAGGCTCATGGGCGAAACATTGGACATAAATCAAAGAATGGGCTTACCGAGGAAAATAAAAAATGACAGAGGAAGCAGGGAAGGTGAAGCATAGCACAATTATGAACTTTATGAATGCACCACTCATGGAAAGCTTTGGAGGAACAAAGGAAACCATTGTCAGATTCATAATCAGCCGGTGCCACAATGGGAAGTTTTACTTCGACACACCGGTGGAAATATAGGTTGAAACCATCTATAAAATCACTGGGTTGTCAAACAAAGGTGATCCTGTTCCTGTAGGAATCAAGGAAGGATTATTCGAAAGACTAATAGGAACACCAATAGGAAAGAACTCAAAGGGGTTAATAATAGGGCAAGTCCAAGCCACCACACCCAAAATGGTGGCCATAATCGTGTCCACTGGCCTAACTATCACATGACACGACCGTGACTTGAAGCTCGACATGCTCAATGTAGTCGACCGTATAGAAAGCATAGGAAAGATATACCGTTGGGCCCAATACATGGCCGACATAATCAAATCCCTCTGTGAGAAATGCCAGGAATTAGGTGCAATGATCAGACTCCCATCACTCTTAATATGGATAGCAATGTACCACTTATGTCCAGTCGGGCATAAATACTTCTTGGAGCCGACCAGGTTTCATATGTGGCGTTTTAATCCATTTTTAATGGCTAGAACCCCATTGGAACAAGAAGAAAGCAAAGTATTCTTGGAGCACTGGTTCCAAAACCTAAAAATCCAAACAACTAGATGTAGGGTGCCTCAAAACATCCGAATATGTATGCCCCCTATAGCACACATCCAACTGGAACTAGACCACATAGAAGTATAGCATGAGCAAGGGGATACAGAAAAGGCAAAGCCACTCGACTACTATCCAACAGACGAGGAGATATTCATAGAGTTGGCAAGACAGACCAAAACTGACATCCCCATACCAGAGGCTGCAAAAGAAAATAATCAAGCTATTATAGAGCCATTGAACGACCAGGAGAAGGAGGAAGACTATGAAGTCAACCTTCATATTAGTACTTTCACCTCAGGAGACACTCCGACAGAGGGACAAAAACCCCTCCAAATTGAAAATGCACAGACTGAACAGGAGGAGGTCACATCGACAGAACAAAATATTATCGTCTCGACTCATCAACAGGAGGGAGGAGAAGAACAGATAGAGGAAGATAGTCAATCAGATAATCTAGAGTATGCTATGAGAAAATAAAATTTAAGAAAAATATCAAAGGAAATAACATCCTCAAGGAAAAAGAAAGCAAATCAGGGAAAAGGGAAGGGGAAGTGCAAACTTATTTTATCAGAGTCAGAAGATGAAGAAGAAATACTGGCTACTATTGTCGACATCCTAGAAGATGCTGCAACAAATAAGGTATTAGTCGAGACCCAATTCAAGTGGTCTGTTGACCGATGAGCAAAATAAGGCAGGCCAAAGAAGGTAAAAACTACTACCCCACCCGTAATAAATCCTATTGACTTAACCCCATATTGACCAAGACCTTCTCCCACTAGAATAACACAAGAATCAACGATGACCATATCACCAAGCTACAATGAGTTAATCCCTGAAACCATTAAGGAAAAGACGGATAAATATGTGGAACTTCAACAATTTATCATTGATTTTCCAAACCTATTCATTAAATCCCAACAGATCAACACCACCCACAAAATTGTCGAGTCAAGCTCTTCCCAACAAATCCTCATTGCACAATTCGCCCAAGTTTCATCACCACCCTTAGTTATAGGAATCATCAAATCATCATACATGCGCAACCCCGACCCGAAATCCACTGTAGTCGCAACCCACATTTCATCATTCACACCAACATTCCAAAACCATCCAGCCAATGAGGAAGAGAGGGGACCACTTGCCCCAGAAGGTAACCACACAACCGTAGATGTCGAAATCGACAACATCATGGAAGAGGAAGGAATCAAAAATCTTGTCGACCCTCAAAGAGAAGTCAAAGGATCCATACCGACAAATATTCTGACCACCCCCATAACCCCAGACCATTCACTGTCACCACCACCACTAGAACCAGAGCCTCAGCACAATCCAGACCCTCCATTTTCACCACCAGTAGAAGCACAAACATCGACAAACACCATCCCAGAAACACAACAAACTAATCCTTCCATAGCAGAAGTTTAGTCGACTGAGAATCCACCAACCGAAGAACAACAAACTCCACAGCAGAAAGCAACATCAATACCGACAGGATCAAAAGTGGTCCATAGGTTGAAGCATAAGAGTAAGAGAAAGGAAAAGAAGAAGAAGAAAGAACAACAGAAACAACAAACACTGACAACTATCCACCTTCATCAACTGGGATCAACTTCTGCAGTTGAAACACCAAAGCTAAGAGATGGAGAGTTGGATAGACTCCTGGAAGCAATAACCAAAGAAGCATCAACCAGAAACCGAACAAAACAAGAAAGAATTGAAAAAATGAAAGAAGAGCAAGTCGAATTCCTAACCAAATGCCGAAATTTGACACAAACAATGATACTAGGGATGACAGAGACTGACACCGACAAACCATTGGAAAAAGCATACCAATTGTTTGAAAGTGTTGTGTCGAACCTACAGATGCAGCTACAGATCAAGAGAGATGAGAAAAAGGAAGAAACTTCTATGCTACTAAGGTAGCAATACATAGCATTTTTTGAAGCACATAAGGTATTGTAGGACCACTTAGAAGAGTCTGTCACCACGGAAGAAGTCCTACAGAGTTGGTCCACCCACTAAGGAAAAGTATTCTAGCAGGCTCGATAAACCCATGAGCACATCCACAACTTAGAAAAACAAAAAGGTCTGGATGACACCATGAGAAGAATAATACAGGACCAGATCATTAGAAACAACAAAACTAGAAAATCTAGAAAAACAAGCGCATTAGTGGATGACCCAGGCACTTCCAAGCATCAGCACACTTGACAAGATCTACCCACATATGAGAAGATTGTTAGATACATCAGATGAAAAGACTCAGTCATTGGGAACTGACTTGGAAAACATCACAGACTGCTCTATTCAAGAAAATATGTCGATTATGTCGAGCCTCACAACCTTGGCCATCGATATCCAAAACGCTCTACGCAGTTGGGAAGAGTTTCAACACCAACTGGCCATCAAAGCAGAAGCTATTGTAGAAGTCTGTGTTCAGAAACGGCTGTCCATTCATTTACACAGCCCATGAAGACAAAGAAAATGCGATAACTATTTTAGATAATAGATGTTTTAGTACCTCCCACGTTTCTTTGGGATGAAGAAAGATTTTGTTCCTAGGGTAGATGTTGGAGGAGCTAGTCGATGAGCTGACTAGTCGAGTTAATCGACTAATCGGAGATTAGGTCGGACTCCAAAGGTCGTGTCGGTTTACTGAATCGACAAGTAGTTACTCATAACTGTTTTGTAAATCATATATAATAGGTTGTTGAGCCAGTTGAGAACTTGGTTCAGTTTTTGTATATGTATGGACCCTCATGTGATTCTATAATATAATATGTTATTCCATTACTTGTTATTGTCTCTTGTATATGTATGCTTATATGATTATTTATGTGTATTATTGGTAACCTTATGTGATATGTGAGATTACAACAAGTCTAATGGGAGAAGGTTTCAAGATACTCCCCTAGAATTTGCAACCACCATGAGAAGCCTCAAGGTGGAGATACAGAGCTACAAAGCAGACAACAAAAGACTCATTAAGGCTCAGGAGGAGAAAAATCAACTGAACGCAGCCATATTGCACAATTTGACAGACATTCAGAGAAAGATGAACTCTAGGGACCAGACAGTTAAGCCAAAAGGAAGTAAGCACACTGCTAGAGGAAGAAAGCGATCTCCTAGTGGGTCGTCTGACTCTGAAAAATCCACTGATGGTTCAATATTTTCCTCTCCTGAGAATAAAAGGAAGAGACCTCCTAGTGGGTCATATGATTCTGAAAGATCCACTGAATATTTGGGCTCTTCATCTCACAGGAGTAGGAGGGAGAGGCGTTACCAGAACCGCTCACGAGATGAATTTAGGAAGGAAAAGCCACCTACCTTCAATGGTGAGGTAAAGACTGGTCAAGAAGCTAAATCTTGGCTTCTGGGAATAAGAAAATATTTCCAAGTCCAATATTATTCTAGAATATTAAAGCTCAAGTAGCCATTTTCAATCTGACAGGAAGAGAGTCTATTTGGTGGGAACAATTCAAAAAAGTAAAGAAGATAAACGAAAGAAAGATTGTCTGGAAACAGTTCCAGAAATATTTCAAGTAGAAGTACCTCTCTAACCGGTACTATGATGATAAAATCAAAGAATTCCATGAGCTAATATTGGGACAGCAAACCATGGAGGAATATGAAAACAAGTTCTTGAAACTGTTGAGGTATGTCAGGTATATTAAAGATGAGAAGGTAAAAATCCAATGCTTTCTGAGTGGACTGCCTCAGTCCTACAAAGACTGAATTGATTTATATGAACCCATAACTCTGGAAGAGGCAAACAGAAAGGATAAGTATTGCTACAAGCAAAGAAAGAGAAAACCTGACTACCAGAAGGCATGGAAGAACAAGATGAATGAGAATTTTGATCAGAGGAAGAAAGGTTTCAAACCTTCTAACTTCAGGAATCAATAGAAACAACCATTCCAAGAAGAGAAGCAGCCAGCCAAAGTAGTGGGAGAAAATCCAAGAGAACCACAGCAGAACAAAGAGCCTCTCCAATGTTGGAAATATGGAGGACCCCATCTACGCAGGTTCTGTCCATTGGAGAATGAGAATGTAAGGCCAACCTACAATATTCAAGTTGCAGAAACAGTGGGACAAGTAGCAAGGGATGTACCTAGAATTTATGTAGCACTGGAAGATCGCTAGGCAGATCACCAGTCAACAGTGGTTGAAGTTGCAGGTAAGATTGTTGTGCAAACTATTTCTCTTTTGATTGACCCTAGTTCTAATCACAGTTATATTGCTCCTAGAGTAGTGTAGGATTGTGCTCTTAGGAAAGAAAAGCATAACAAGTCATGGTTATTTCAGCTAGCCACTGGAACTAAGAGAAAAGTTAATGAAGTGGTGGAGAAACGTCCATTGGTGATGAATGGACTAAGCACTTGCATGGATATGAATGTTTTACAACTCGGTTCCTATGATGTTCTCATTGGAATGGATTCATTAGAAGCTCACATGGTGAAGCTTGAATTTTATAACAAGACTTTTGAATGCATGGATGAAGAAGGGAACCAAATAATTGTAAGAGGCATACCAAAGGTAATTTCTGTAAGACAGATTTCAACGATGCAATTGAAGAAGTTTTGTAGAAAAGGTTGTCAATTGTATGTAGCCCATATTGAGGAGGCAGCAGAGAATGAAACTCCCAAGTTGGAATACTATCACGTGTTGCAAGAATTCATAGATGTTTTTCCTGATGAGATTCTAGGGCTTCCTCTAAAGAGAGACATTGATTTCAGGATTGAGCTTGTGCCAGCAGCAGCACCAGTGTCCAAAGCACCTTACAGAATGAGCACACCATAAATGTTAGAGCTGAAGATGCAGCTGCAAGAAATTTTGGAGAAAAATTATATTGGGTCAAGTGTGTCTCCTAGGGGAGCACCAGTTCTGTTCGTAAAGAAGAAATATGGTACACTCAGAATGTGTATTGATTACAGGCAGCTGAACAAATTCACAGTGAATAAAAAATTCCCTTTCCGAGAATTGATGGCCTCTTTGATCAAATGAAAGGATCAAAGGTATTTTCCAAGATTGACTTGAGGTCTGGCTACCATTAGGTGAGAATCAAGGATGAATACATTCATAAGACAGCCTTCAGAACAAGGTATGGACATGTTGGCCTGATTTTCTGAATCTAGGCCAAGAAGGAGGTTTTGTCCACACAATCAGCTTAAAGCAGCGTCCGGTGTGTTTGAATTAACAAAATATCGCAGGTTGTGGTCCCGCTACTAGCTAGTTTGTCTCTTAAGGAGAACTTAAAACTAGCAAAATCTAACCTATTCTAATGTTATCTTTATCTAAATGATTAAATTAAACTATCTAAACTGTCCTATGGTTGCTTTCTTAAGGAAAGACTTTGATTTTGGGAATTTTTCTGAATATAAAACTTATACAAAGTATAAAAATCGAATTGACAGTTGTTAATTCAACTACTAAAGAAAAAATAAAATAAAATTTAACTTAAACTATTCTAAATGTCCTATCTCAGCTGAGAGCATATTCAAAGATTATATTAACTATTAATCAGTAAAGATGAACAGAAAGACTAAATCATAATTCAAATAGACACATTTAAATCATGAATAATAAGTCACCCTGTTAAATAACAACAGAAACTGAAAAATAACTACAAATAAGCAATTAATTTTAACTTTCTGAAATTGATTAATAATTAATTATCAAGACAACTATTTGAATTTAAGATAATATCTATTTAAAAAACCATTGTCAACATACAAATGAAATTTTAAACACACAGAAAAGTATATCATTATAACTCAAATTTACAGTAAAAATACTAATAAACATAATCATAATGAGATGTTCATTCAAAACACTATCTTGAGCTGATAAAGTGAGAAATGTAATTAAACATCAGTATATCAAAGCACACTGAGTTAATATAAAGACAGAAGATAATATGCTGATATATATATATATAATAATCCAAAATAAAAATACCAGAAATGGTATCAGTCTGTGGACGTCTAGTGGTATTCACATCCAAAGGTTCAACTCCAGAGATAAACAAAACACCAGCAACAAAGTATAATTCCAGTAAGTTTTCTTCCAACACTCCATCCCTTGTTTACCAAAATCTCTACCTTATATAATACTACGATTCAGTTTATCCTATTAATGTTGCATGCAACATTATAGGATTCATCTAACTAAAAAGAGCATCCCCTCTCTTATATGCCACCTATCACTATAAAACAGAAAATGACTAGCCTGAGTCGAGGTACTTTAGAAGATTCTTATCCATTAATGAAACTCCAGCTCGTAACCAACAGCCACATCTCCATGCCAATGTATTTACCATGACCTAAGATTCTGTAGAGGAATGATGACCAAACTACCTGCATTGAATTCAATTGAAGCATATTATTAAAATCAATTAAAACATAGGTAACAAAATAAACTTGAAATTTAAATGCATGCCCGTTAAATATCTGATTTTACAGGCATGCGAAACCAAAATGATCATTACCTGTTTTGCAGCGACAAAAGAAATGAGAACATCATCAAGTTTTATTCTGAAGAGCGACTACTCTTCGAGCTTCTACTAGTTTATCCTTTAACCTGATAATTTTAATGTTTTGCTTTTCAATTCATTTAATCAATAACTGGTTTGTGCCTATGATTCACTTCTTTGATTTTTTGTACTGGTTCTTCTTAGCATTCATCTCTTTCCATCTACCAATCCACTCCAGCAACTCTTTTCTAAAGGTTTTATTTTCTTCTTCTAGTAACGTTGTACTAGATAGACAGTGCTTCAGTTTACCCTTGAACTCCATAATTTTATCCTGGAATGCATTATATTGCATACGCTATAGAGTCTCATCTTCATTTGTTACCTGAGGAGACATAGGGCTATCAATATACTGACTAGACGATGGTCTAGGGTCTGCAATACCTGTGTCTACACTTGGTTGAGTAACCTCAGCCTTGTCCGATTGTACATCATTACCCTGTACGAAAGTAGGATTATTTACATTAATTGTATCAGGGATAGATGACGGGGTATCATCTTCAATATTAACGACTACAGGCTTAGAATCCCGTTGATTAACCTTATGACCCGAAATCATATGGGTACTGTACATGCTCCTCATAACCCTTCTTGAAAATGATAGGTTTTCAAAACCAAGTCCTTCCTTATCACAACAAACCTGAGCCAAATGATCTAAACTATGCATAGATTCCCTGTTATATTGATCAAGTTTATTTGTTTCAAATGGATTTTTACATTCAACATTATTATCAGTTTTACCTTTGGTTAATCCTTCTTCTATTTCTGCAGGGGTGCTATCACTTTTACCAAATAAGGGTTTATCCAAGACTTCTCTTGAATTGCAAGGAACTGAATCCCTGTCATCATTCTTATTGATCCCATTGTTTATGGGTATGCTTACATCCTCGAATCCCTTGACCTCTGATATATTTTCAAAAGTACTATTAACCCCAGAATTGATGGCTTTTCGTTTCCTACGAGTTCGTGGGGATGGATTCGGCCAACGCTGTGTCGGCCCCAACTGACAGTCGACTAAAAAACTATCCCAAGACTTTCCATTTGCAGATAATTGAAATTGCAATATAATTTTTATCAACCCGTGGTGAAAAAGACTCCTATCGGGGTTACTAAAATTTCTAACAGTTTGTGACATCTTCTTTAGACTTTGCCATAAATAGAAAGGCAAATTAAGCTTGTAACCCCGTAATGCTAACAACAATCGTAAATGGTATAAGTGCAAATGGGAGTATCGTCCGCAATAGGACACGTACCTTACTAAGATTTCGTAATAAACTCTCCATTCAGGCTTCAGAAATTTCACAGGGACGCCTATCTTTAGCTTCGTATCATCCGACAATGGCATTAACAGAGCCAAGAATTTCTTCTTATTGACCATGCTGCCCTTAAACCAACGTTCTCCAACCTGTGGGAGCTTAGTGGCTTCTACAATCGTATCTTCATTGATAATAAGCTCAAAACCCCCAATTTGCACCCTGTCATCGTTAAAATTCATGGCGAACAGTTTAGTAATCTCTACATGGTGGCCATCGAAACTCCTAAAGAAATGCCCCCACCCCATTTTCTTAAATTTCATGGCAACCTCCTGGTCAGCTTCTATAAGTTCAGACCCAGAAATCTCAAAACGGTTCAGAGGAGACATGGTTTCTTCTACGCTCTCCTGGATTCGAACTGAAATGAACGGAGAGGTGAACATAGAGGGAATATGTATCCACACATATGACATGATGGATAGTCTTTGCATGCTTCAAATCTAATGGAGATACAATCTCTGAACCTGCCATTTTAGCCGGATTCTAAGCAATGATGAGTGCTATATCTTAATGTTATAGCATATTGTATGCAGGTTTAGCTACGTTTAACCACGACCAATAGTGATAACCACCAAATCGGCGCACCAGAGATATTGTAATGGATAGATCATGATTTCAAATATTGATTATGGACAGTGGCTAATAATGAATAGGTACATTGACGTTAATTGGAAATGACTATCAGCATTTAACACTATTAATACGATGCCTCCATATGCTCACAGCTGTCGACCTATCAAGAGGTGCAAGCCACGTTTTATGCCATCTCATTGATCCAAGTGATAATCAGTTATCAACTTGACAAATGGCTCTTTGTAACTCAGTCAATCGTAACAGTCATCAAATCATGTTAAGTGGTGGCATGCAAGGTGATGAAATCGCATACATCTAATGTTAACATGGCTTAGTGAAATAGCTAGATTTAATATCTATGCTATGTATATACAAGACTAAGTTTAAACCTTTCAAACATCCTATCGATGCATATCTAACATTAGATTAATAGGATATTCAAATGATAAAACTATCATAAGTGAAATTTTCCTATATAAACATCATTTATTTGATAACTATAATATTTACAAAAGGTCATAGTATGGTATTACATATAATATCAACTTTGAAAGTCACTTTTAGTTTTATGAACTTAGGGCTAGTAATACCTTACTCAACACAAAGTGTGTTTTATTGATTTTCTCTTGGCAAACTATTTCAAATTTCTTAGTCTCATAAATTTATTTTAATGATTAAATAAATTCATGAAAATTTATTAGACTTACTGACAGTTGTTAATTTCCAAGTTCATGAGCGTGTTTCACCAACTTCTCAAATGATATTTTACCTTTCTTTGATTAAGAGTACCTTCAGAATCAAAGATTCTGAAGGTGCTCTTTCATAATTTTTTTTTTATGATGAATCATAGAAAGAGCTGATCACTCTTCATCTTATTGAGAAATGAAGAGGTTGTTGCTAGCTGCCAACAGGACATTATCATGTTTGTAGTGGTACCATTTGGTATCACAAATGAACTAGCAACATTTATGTGCCTTGTGAATAGTGTCTTCAATGGGTATTTAGACAAGTTTGTTCTTGTTTTCCTTGATGACATTCTTATTTATTCTAAGAATGAAGAAGAGCATGAAGAAAATTTGAGACTAACATTGCAATTGCTTAGAGAACATCAACTGTATGCAAAGCTAAGCAAGTGTGACTTCTATAAGGATAAAATTCAGTTCTTAGGTCACATTATTTCAGAAGAGGGTATATCCATGGACCTTGACAAGATTCAAGCTATCAATAATAGCCCACTCCAAAGAATGTGACAGAGGTAAGATATTTTATGGGGCTTGTAGGATACTATAGGAGATTCATTGAAGGATTCTCCAAGGTTGCACATGCTATCAATTCTTTGCAAAAAAAGGGGATAAAGTTAGAATGGACCTTGAAGTGTGAAGAATGTTGCCAACGGTTAAAGTATCTTCTCACCAGTGCACCGGTCTTAAAAGCTGCATACCTAGAGAAATATTTTGTGGTATGTACGGATGCATGCGGTCAAGCACTTGGAGGAGTTCTTATGCAAGAGAACCTTGTAATATGCTATGAATCCAGAAAGCTGAAGGAGCATGATAGTAATTATGCCACTCATGATCCGGAACTTGCAGCCATTGTACATGCTCTCAAGATGTGGAGGCATTACTTGATGGGCAGAAAATTTGAGTTAAGGACAGACCATTGTGGTCTGAAATATTTGTTTGATCGACCTACTCCGAATGCTACGAAAGCTAGATGGCTGGAATTTTTTATGTGAGTTTGATTTTGAAATCAAGCACATAAAAGGTAAGGAGAATAAGGTAGTTGATGCACTCAGTAGGAAAGTACAAGAAATGCATGTGGCATCTATTAACATTTTCCAATCATATTTGAGACAACAGATTATTAACCGTAATGTTGAAGATGAAATGTATGCGCATGTAAAGGATAAATTGCAGCAGCAAAGCCTTGAAAAGAAGTATGAAGGTTATAAGTTAGAATAGGATGGACTTCTTACTTATAAGAGCATAATGTATATTCGAAATGTGGCAGATTTGAGGAGGGTTGTTATGGATCAAATCCATCAAACTCCGTATTCTGGTCACCCAGGATAGCAGAAGACAATTGCTACAACAAGGAAGTAGTACTTTTGGCCAAGAATGAAGAAGGACATGGCTGTATATATTTTGAGATGCATGAAGTGTCAGCAAGTGAAGGTTGAACATCAAAACCCAGCAGGTTTGTTGCAACCTTTTCCGGTTCCATAATGGAAATGGGAAGTTATTTCCATGGATTTTATTACAGGATTGTCGTTGATTCCATCATGGTTGTGGTGGAAAAGTTGACGAAGGTAGCACATTTTATACCAGTAAAGTCCATGAATAAGACTAATGATATTGCCAGGATCTTCATGAAATTTTTTTTTAAATTGCATGGATTTGCTAAGGCAATAGTCTTTGATAGAGATGTCAAGTTCACCTCTAATTTTTGGAAAGGATTGTTTGCAGACTTGGGGACAAAGTTGAATTTTAGCACTTCCTACCATCCTCAGACTGATGGTCAGACCGAGAGAGTTAACCAAGTGCTTGAAGACATGCTTCGCATGTATGTGATGGACAAACCATCCAAGTGGGAAGACTATTTACACTTGGTAGAATTTGCTTATAACAATGGACATCAAGCATCCTTGGGGGTGAGTCCATACGAAGCTTTGTATTGCAGAAGGTGCAGAACACCAGTAACTTGGGATAACCTAATGAACAGAGTTGTGATCGGTCCAGAATTACTCAAGGAGATGGAGCAAGAAGTTGTAAAAATAAGACAGAATCTAAAGGCATCCCAAGACAGATAGAAAAGCTATGCAGATAAGCATAGGATGAACATAGAGTTCAGTATTGGGGATCATGTTTACCTCAGGGTGAAGGAAAAGAAAAGTTCCTTGAAACTTGGGAGTTGTGCCAATATGTCTCCTAGATATCGTGGGCCGTTTGAAGTGCTTGAAAGAATAGGACCAGTTGCATATAGACTTGCATTTCCTGCTAGCACTAAGGCTCATAATGTTTTTCATGTTTCTTTGCTTAAGAAATATGTACATGATCCTAACCATGTAATAAATTGGGATGTGATGCAAGTAGAACCAGAGGGAGAGTTCCAAATCAATCCTATACACATCCTCTCCAAGAAGGTCACAATGCTTTGGTACCGAGAAATATGACAGGTAAAGTTGCAATGGGAGCACTATGGTCCTGAAGAAGCTACGTGGGAGATGGAGGATTCCATGCGACTGACACATCCGTTTATGTTCAATTCTGGGGATTGCTGAGGGCAGTACCAACAAAGCATTTTTTTTCAATGTTGTAAAGCAATGAGGACAGTGCTGTTGAAGGGGGGGGGGAATGTAACACCTCGATTTTGACCCTATTTGCATTTAAATAATATGATGTAAATAATCATTGTGTGGAGCTCAAGGCAAAATACCCACCATCAATTTAGTGCTTTTGTTTCGACGATTAAGATTTAGGCCGATGGTGTTTTTATGCTTGCTAAATATTATAAGTTTGGACATCATGTTAAATTTGCAATTTTTAATTAAAATCCTACAACCATCTATGTCAATGCAACAAAATGAGATGGGGGAATGATTTTTCCTAAGGATAAAGGGGGGATTGGAAGAGTGGGAAGAAATTCAAAATGGGCAGAGCACCATTTCTAGGAAAAATGTTTTTTAATTTTTATTGGGCAAGAAAACACCACAAACAAATGCCTACCTTTCCCTCATGCAGTTGCATTTTCACCTTCTACTAACGATTTTGGACCGTGTTGAATGTTTTGGGGCAAGGGGGGATTCTGGAATTCATGCAACAACCAAAACTGCTTTGAGTATTGATCCTTCAAGAATTTTCCTGTTCTATGAATTGTTTTCCTTTTTACGATTCTCATGTTTGTTAGTCCTTTGTTGAATGCGAATGCTCAGAATCCACTTTGTGTTTTTGAATTGAATGACCAGCAAACGATTTTATTTTGGGTAATTGTAGTAGTTGGTATGGCTGAGGAAATCCTCAGAAATTCGTAATTGTTGTGTGTGTGTATTACTTGGCTTCGGTTACATTTTGTTAATCTTTGAACTGAGATCATTGTGTGTACTTTCTCTTTGGCATATGAACTGATTTGGGGAATGGAAATGGATTCTGGACTTGCTTGATGAACCTAGTGTGTGAAGGAACCTCATAGACCAATATAGAGGGCTGGTTTTCTTCTTTTCATACCCTGAATAGCACTAGAAGGGAAGGCATGGCCTGAGGGACTCTGTAGCATAGAAGGGGATGCTTCCTTGTGTTTGGTGTGCAAATGTTTAGAAGTCAGGATAGATCCGGTGTAAGTGTACATAGCTCTAGGATTGAGCTTACTAGCTTAGCAGTCAGTCTTTCCACGTCCTTGCCTTAGCTGCGGGATGCAGAAATGTCCCATTAGAGGAAATTTCAACTCAAACAGGGCCTTTTAACTCTAATTCAAATTCCATTTCATCATGTGTTAGCCAATGAAATTTCTTTAAATTTTAAATACCGTATAGGTCTTAAACAAATTTTTAATATAAATTTTGGGATAGGTATCATAAAAAAACTACTTTTTTTGTTTGTATTTTCGACATATATCCCTGTGTTTTTACTCAAATTTCGATTGGGAGAGCTTGTTGGATGCGGAATTGAATTTCACATCCAACGAGTACCCACTTGACATACTTTTGACAAACCCCGCTACCCCAAAAACAAGAAATACCTGAAAAATGTGACGATTATATAATCATCACATTTTTTTAGGTATTTCTTGTTTTTGGGGTAGCGGGGTCTATCAAAAGTATGCTGATTGGGTAATTATTGGATACATAATTAAATTTCGCATCCAACGATCTCTCCCGATCGAAATTTGAGTAAAAACATGTAAATATATGTCGAAAATACAAACAAAAGGTAGTTTTTTCCTTTTCTTCCTCCAAAATTAATAAATATTATTTTATTAATTTTTTTAGAAGGCCCATTTTGAGTTGAAATTTCCTCTAATGTTTGGCGAAATTTGCTTTCCACAATTCTTGAGATGCAGGATGCAGAAATAACTATGGTAACTTTTGATTTCCGCAACTTTGATCTCCGCAATGACCATTCTGCATGCACGATGAGGGATGCAGAATGTAGCATGTGGGATGTGGGGTGCGAGAGTGAAATTTTGATATGATTCCGATTCCGCAAGTGAAGCTCTCCGACCTTTGATTTTTTGTAGGATGATTCTCCACCGTTTGATCTCTCTGTGATTGGGAAAGATAAAGAGTTATACACGTTCTAGATCAGAATGTTAGCAGGAGAAATTATTGCTTATGTAGATATTTAAAGAAAATAAAGAATCAGGATTCATCATACAAATGTAGAATCAGAGATAGGTAACTCAAGTAGAATATTTGGGTTGCGTTCTCTCCTTCGGGGTGGGAGGGGATGTGACACAACCTGCCTGACTTGCACAGTTTTTCCTTTTAAAGTTGTGTTATTGTGAAAACGACGAGATCTCAACCATCCACGACACATTAAAGGCTCAAGAAAGCCCCATCACCTCCAAGGATTCAAATTTGGCTCATCACATACTTGGGTCCATTAAATATCCCCCTTTATGTACCTTGAAGCTAGTTCATGGAATCAATGGGTTCACATTTGGATCTTGTTATTTCTTGGATACCTCTTATCCTATAAAATGAAGCCATGGGAAAGCATATTAGAAGAAGAAATCAAAGAAAGGTTATGCTACTAGAATTGTGCGTGACCTCCCTTATAGCTCATGCCTTCCTTCTTGTCTAGCATTCACCAAGCTCCCTTGCCACCTTTCTCCAAGGGGAAAGTGTTCTTCTTATTTGTTCTTCAATTCACTTGACATATAGTGTGGACTAAATAGACCTACTTTAGAGGTATTTTTTGCCTCCATTTGGAGCTCACATTTCCAAGGTGTTGTACATGCTTGACCATTGTGCAATACAAGAATTTGTTTAGCATCTATTGGTCGTTGAAAGTTTGCATTCCTACCCCTTTTTTATTTGTTTAATTTTGTTCTTATTTTCTTTGTTTTTATTTTATTTCACTAACATCCACTTGTAGCATCACTTGGAGCACACCCACACAAAAAAGAGGAACCTAATACTTTGGCCTTGCTACAACCTACAAGGCTTTTCCCCTCACCAAGTGGGAAGGGTTCACTCTTGTGCAATATTTTTCACAACAATATTTATGGTGACTCCACTATATTTTAGTTCATTTCTTTTAAATTAGGTTGTTATTTGTTAAGTGGTTAATTGTTGGTGTTTTATGCTTTGCAGGTGAAGAGATCCATACCATTCATCTCAGAAATTCGGCCCCCATTTGGCTGGTTTATCCATTTTATCATATGCTAGGATCTCCGTTTCGACCACATTGTTCACATGGATGAATCTTTAATGGTAGTTGTGCTTTACGTGCAGATTATCAAACCACCGCCCACACAGTTTTATGTTTCATTGATCTATGCAACCTCTCCATGTTGTAATCGTGCTACTATGCACCAGTGAGTCTTTCTTTCATTCTACGACACATTTGTTTATTTTTTTCCATGCAACTGTCTCATTTATTTTATTTTAAATAGTTTTTCAACAATATTACAACTCCATTGCTTCTCACTAATGAATAAGAACTAAGTTAACTTGCAATATTTACATGTTTCTACAATAACTAGCTCACATAGAATAGGGAGGTAGGTGCGGGTGGGATTATCTTTGATCTCGGAGGAAATATAGTTTCTACATATGCTTGAGTCTTGGTCGCAAAACCAACAATGAAGCGGAATGGCTCGAGCGTTTATTTGGGTTGGATCTGGTTAAGCAAAATAATATTATAAAATTTATAGCTATGGGCGATTCTAAACAAGTCATTCATAAAATGACCTCGGGATACAATCAAGGAGTAGTAAAAATTAGAAGAATTTACGAGGGAATTCGACAAATATCTGCAATTATGCAAATCTCCTTTTATCAAATCCTTAGAAGCAATAATACTGAAGTAGGTAACTTAGCAAACCAAGGAGATAAGTTAAAAATTGTATTATCAATGGTTAAGGTCCAATTAAAAAATTTAATTTATGTCCCCTAAGAATTCATCCACTTACCCAAGGATGGGTGTACACCCTTCTCGACCATCCAACATCCAACAACCTTCAAATTTTTTGGTGACCATTTTTCCTCCTTTTTTCCCAAGTGGAGATGAATTCCATGTGACGGGATTAAATTCCAAGACTAGAATCCTACCCCTTGGTGGTTTGATTAGAGCCTCTGAACGAGCCATGGAAGGCATCGATTTTAAGACTCCTCCTGCTCAGTTATCCTCCTATTATGACTTTGATGCAACGAATTCTATCAGACTCCCTGTAGAGTTAACCCAAGCGTTATCTCTTGGCCTTCTCAGCATAGAAGAAAAGGAAAGTCTCCCCAGCACCAAGGCGACACATCCTACTCTCACTACGCACACAGTTTTTTGTCTTGGGTTCCAATGCAAAAAAATGACAGGGACATCACCTAGTTGAATGGCATGCAGGAAACCTTGTTGAACATTGAGCAGCATATGTGTTGGATTTATGATATTATGAACAGGGTGGTCACGAAAGGTAGTTCAACTGTAGAGGAGGTGAAATGGATGGCGAGACAAATGGGCAACCACAATTCCAGAATTGAAGACAACCAAAGGGACTTACATGAGCCCATGGGGACTGTTGATAACATTAAGGAAGATGTGAAAAAGCTGGTTAATATGAACTAGTGCATTCATTTCCAAGACTTTCTTGCAAGAGACCACCCAATGGAGGAGACATCAGTAGTGAAACCAGTCAAAGTTCCAGGTGAAAAGCAGCAGAAGTAACTAAAGATTGAATGGTTTTTTTTATGTTTTATTGTATTTTTTCTTTTAGGCATTTTCATCTATATATGCACTACGAAAGGAGTTAGCAATTTTTTTTTGCACACAAGCAATTTTTTGCTCATACTATCTAGCATAGACAGTCCAGGTCTTGTGTGGATAAACTGGTTGAATTGTAGGCTTTGCCCCTTTTTTTGTAAGCATGGATATTAACAACCTTTTTATATAAATATAATACTTTCCATGTTTTTGTTAAAAAAACTAGCTCACATAGACTAAGATTAGGAAGTAAAGGGGTCAACCCTCAAAATCTACTTAGGTAACCAACCTTTCAAGATATTCAACAAGGCTCGTTGTTGTCACTAGTATTCAAGAGTTGTCCTATTTATTTGTTTACTTGACATATTTAGTTAAAGTAGTGTAAAACCACTTTTGAACACAAGAAAGGACCTAAAGACTCTCACCTTCCAAAGTATTCTCTTCACTTCGCATTACGTACGATATTAGTGAATAAAAAACGAGAGTGAAGTGTGAAATACCTCCATTTCACACTTAGCCTTTTTATTTTTGTAAGCACCATTAGCATGTTTAGTTATTAAGTTATATTCTCCATTTTATTTTGTTTCGGTCACTTTATTTAATTGCAACAATACAATTTTCTTACATCACATGTGCTTCCCACTTGCACACACTAAGGGACTTAAAATCTCTTCCAAATCGAGTATGCTCTTCACCTTGCATTCCATACGATCTTAGTGAACCAAAAAGGAGGGGAACTATGAAATACCTATCTTACACACCTTAATTCAATCAAGACCCATAAAATCAACCCTTATAAATGATAACCACCTAAAATCCTCCACAAGAAGTCACATAACATTATTTTATCTTGGTATGATTGATTGAGATAGGAATCCAAACAACGCCCACCAATCTAGTTTTGTTAGGTTTTTTTGAAACATAGCATTGTTGACTTTTAGGGTACTATCAAAATCCTGCTATAAGCAAGTGTTAAAAGAAAACCCATATCAGAAGTGCACCATGAACAAGGAGGTTAAAGCCAAGGTATATCTTCCCTACTCGCCCCTATAAGTCACTCAGCTCATTGTAGAGAGACGACACTATACTGTGCAGGCATAACCATTGATCCACACTTTACACGAGGTATCTTAGTGGAAAAATTGGGGTAATCACCCAGAAGCACTTGTGGGTGCAAGTGACTCTTGAATTCAGTTGTTGTCGTTGGGAGGTGTTTCCAAGTCTCTTTGATTGGAACATTAGCCCCCTTGCCAGTAAAAATGGCTCTTTGTTACCTTCACTAGTCATTTATTGCATTGATCCCATTGTCACCAACAATTGTGTTTTTTTGAAGGCTCGATTACATTTGAGAGGAAGGATGTTAGGTCTTTTATGGAATCTACATCTCATTTTATTTCTAAATACAAGTTCATCAAACTCATAATTAAAAATAACCTACATGTGAGACCACATGTACTAATACTATATTGCACATATCATTCACTTATTGTGCCATTTTTCATCTATTGTGGTTGGTATATTTTTGCATTTGTTCAATTGTGCTTATTTCCTAGCATCACTCTCACTTTATCACTATATTTCCACCATTGAGGGACAACCCCCCCTAAGGTTGTCCCGCATACTATAAGGCCTATCCCCTCTCTCAAGGGATGTTTTCCCATTTTATCCCCATGGTACACGAGGGAGATCACCTGGTTGGGGTCATTCCCATGCCACATTGATTGGATCCTATAGGAGAGGCCACACCTTTCTTTACTTGTTCACTCCCCTTGGAGAGAGTTTGGACCCTTCTGTTTCTTCCTCTCTTGGAAGAGGTTCACCTTTGTCTCCCCCCCCAAGTGGGAATACACCCACCCCTTATCCCTCTTTAGAAAGAGGCCACACAACATATTCATCTTCCCATAGAAGAAAAATATAACTTCCACAAATCCCTCATTCCCCCCCTCACAGAATACAATGGAAATACCTAACCCAATCCTACCATTCATGGATAGCTTGAATCTCCCTGATTTAGTGAAGTTGGTTAATGACTCTATCAATCATGATGCAATATGGCCCAATATGCCTGAAAAGATCCCCTCAGACATCCCTAAGTTTGAAGGGAAACAAGGAAATGATCATGCCAACCATATCATGGAATTCTATCTATGGTGTTCCTCTAATAACATAATAGAGGATTCACCTATTTCAACGAACTCTTACCGGTACAACTGCAAAGTGGTATGTGAATCTACGTATAGAATCCCATATCACTTGTGGGACGGTAGTCACTGTATTTCTCACCTACTTTCAGTTACCAATACGTCATGACCTAGGCCTTGAAATTATCATAGAATTTCACCAAAATATTGCGACCCACATTGTGGACCACATCCACGAGTGGTGTTGCCGCTGCACCTTATGAAAAATCAATATTCAACCTCAATTCCTTTTGGATTGGTTCCTTAAATTTCTCTAGCCATCTATTCAGAAGGATGTGGAAACCTCCATGCCACAATTTGAGGAAGAGGCCATCCTAAAGGCCCAACCATTTGAGCTCATCTATGCCTGATTAGGGTACCTATACACCATCATTCCCAATGCCCCTCGGCATCGGTCTTTATATCCTCCTATTGCAGGTACATCACATCAAACGAATGGGATTATTGGGTCAATTTCCTCATAAGGTAAATTCCCCCCACAACCAACGACTACACCACCCCATATGGTAGTGCAGTATCCATCTATCCTCTTTGTGTCGACTCCCCCTACCATTGTTCCAAATACACCATTTGGCTAGTTACAGTATATACCATATATTCCTACTTACCCAAATGCAATCTAAGCATAATCGGTTCCTCCATCACAAAATGGAACAACCTGTACCTACATCCACATCGTATGGAGTGCAACAAGCATATATCTCACCATGAGGGTATAACCCTTACTATCCATACCTGTGTCCTCCTATTTTGTATCCCATTCCTCATATGGGGGTCAATTTAGTCCAACCTTATTTCCAACAACAAACTCAACAATTTGTGTATTTGAACATCACCAATCCCTCAAATCCTTGGAATCACAGGAAAAAGAAGGGAAAGAACAAACAACCCCAACAACAAGGGGTAAGGGGAAACTCCCCTCCCTCACAGATTGAGAACCCAAGTTTCCAATAAGGACAAGGGGGAAATCCCCCAAATAAAGGAAAAATACCAACCTAAAGAACAACTACTATTGCTCAATTTGTGGTGAGTATGGCCATTACACTCACCATTGCTCGCTTATCCCTAACTACCAACAATTGGTGGAAGAAAAGAAGAAGACACCATCAAATCCCCCTTAGTTTCAAACCCCCCTGTCCCTTCGGGAGTCCCTTTGCATATTTCATGCCAATCGTGGAACAAATACCAAGGATACCAAAGGAACTGCTTTGACATACCCCTCTTAACCCTCATATGAAAGCTTGCCACAATTACAGCATTGTGGATGACTTACCTCAATCTCCAACTACCATGTCCACCTTAGAAGTGCTTTAGTATTTCCCAATGTAACACAAGGAACTATTGAATACACTTGGCATCATCAACCCTTAAGACTCATTTCTCATGACTTTCGACCTAGACAAAGGTGAGCCACAACTACCCTCATCAGTCACATTTCTAGTCCCAGACACCGTTAAGCACATTATGATTCATTGATGAAGGTGCATACACTTATGCCACGTCCTTAAATGTTTGGAAATGATTGGGCTCACCTAAGTTAGTCCCTCCATCTCCCTTCGTGCATACGATGGGAGACCATCCCAACCATGAGGGTTGTACCAGAATGTCACCATCGATCTAGGGGCCAAGATGGTAATTATCGATATTGAAGTTGTCAATTCTCATATATTTTACAATATCCTATTGGGTCACAGTTACATATATTACATGAAGGTGGTTTCCTCATCAATATTCTGCATCATGATGTTTCCCTTTAATGGGAATGTAGTCACCATTGACCAACTTAATTAATATGACCCCCACTCCACTCCCAATCCTGAGAATTTCCTAACTATAGTAGGAAAAGTCAAACAACCCCCTTAAGTTGACATCTTCTCAAGTGTGTACAAAGATTTCGACCTCCTAGCGGTATATTCAGGACCTCCATCTGAAATCCCCACATCAATGGATGGTATCATGTGAATCATTTTCATCTCTAAGAATGAGTCTCCCCACCCAATGACATCATCATCAACAACCCCCATAAGTCACATAGTGGAACAAACCTTGAATCCCTCTGTGCCCCCCATGTTCTAGATACCATTCTTGTGCCCCTCCACAAGAGTGCAAGGAAAACCAGTTATGGACCAATTAAGACTACTTGGACTCACTTTAGGAATCCATGTGTGGTACCTCACACCACCATACCCAGAGATGACCTCGAAACCCCTCAAACATTATGAGTTCGTTCCATTCAAATTGGTTACTCCCTTTGAACCACCTAGGGAGCCAAAAACACCGATTACCAAGTCACCTAGGATAGTTGCACAATATGCTAATGGGGGCATAAAAAATTCCAAAATAAAATCCCCCATAACCCATAACCACTGCCCTAAACCATCCTCAGGGGTCACAAAACCTAAAGAAGGGGGCATAATTCAATAGACGTTGAAAGCACCCATCATGACCGATACTTTGATCATGCAGGTCACTCTATCACGTGCCTTGTGTGGCTAATAAGGCCATGCAACCATATTGTGTCCCACCTTTCCAGATCTTAGAAATTTTCTCAACACACCTATAAATGTCACGCACATGTCCCAAAGTATAGCAGGGGGCACTTCGACCTCGTATTCGCCAAACAAAACCATTCAGTCCAAGTCAGTGGACACCAATAAAGTGTGTTCAATTTGTTTTCAACTTATGCACTATACACACCATTGTCTCAATCTCCCTCAATTTCAGGATGCCTTGGAAACCATTCACTTCACATTCCCTTTGGATGAAATC
Source organism: Pseudotsuga menziesii (assembly GCA_001517045.1). Lineage (NCBI taxonomy): Eukaryota > Viridiplantae > Streptophyta > Pinopsida > Pinales > Pinaceae > Pseudotsuga > Pseudotsuga menziesii. Next base: position 428,361 of record LPNX010510619.1, read on the forward strand.
CCTCCACCTCATCCCAAGGAAATATTTATATCAATACTGTTACTACATCCATAGCACCAATGGGTGTGTCTAGCTCATAGAAAATTGCCACATAGACCACTACCCTTGAGATACCTATGACCCAACCAATACATATTTATCCAGAAGCATAACCTATTGGATGTACATCTTGTAGAATCATACCCATATGATCCCAAACCAATAGAATACAAACACACCAAATCAACCATTGCCAGTAATTTTGGCACACGATCCTAGTTGTGCCAGAATATCACGTCCATGCCGCTCATGTGGTGATACTTCCCATTATTCATTTCATTGTCCTATTTTTCATGCTAAATGAGAAGTTCTCCTTGAGAATATGTGCCTATAGGATTAATTTATTTTCCTTCGGGTGTGTTCACAAGAATCACTAGTAGAAAACTATGTTCCCCTTGTTAGAGTATCGGTACAAACTCTACATGGTATAATCACCGCACCTCTGGGAATATAAAATAAGGGGACTAACTACCACTCCTGGTGATAGGTCCTTGTGCTGGGTTTCAAATTTTCATCAACATCTGTAGGTTTTGGTGTAACAAAAAACCTCACATGGTATCAGAGCATAGGTCTCAGGTTCAATTCCCCCGAGCTACATCGGAGACCATACTGTCTATTAGATTATATTTTCCTAACTTAGGAACCTTAATTCATTATTTGGGTCCACTAGCACCATTGGGTCCACTTGGCCTAATGGGGCCACCTAGATCAGTTACTAGAGTGTGGGGAAGACTGCTAGAGGTTAACTGCCACTTAGTGCATGTGCATGCATAAGTTTGGGTGCCTCCTAGACCAATCCCTACATTTTAGGAGCAACTAGGAGTCTCAACACCAACCTCCATCAGTTAGGTGGAGTTGGAAATAGCTAGGCTTAGTTAGCCCCCAGTTACATTTAGTTACTTCACGATCAGTTAGCTAGCGCTAGCAATGCATGGATAATGCATGGCTGCATGGGAAGGAGCACTTTTCCTACCTACCATACTCAATTGCACTAAGTTAACTAGATTACACTGATTGATTTAGTTGTTGGACATCAAGGACTTGATATTTGGACTCAGAATTTGTCAGTTGCTTCACAATCAGTTAGCTAGTGCTAGTAATGCATGGCTGCATGGGGAGGAGCATTTTTCCTACCTAGCACACTCAGTTGCACTGAGTTAACTAGCTTACACTGATTGATTAAGTTATTTGACATCAGGGAGTTGATCATTGGACTCCAATATTGATTGAGAGACCATGCATTAGAGATTCAGTTAGATATATTTAGATCCACGTGGTAGATTTGAATTGCTACCTAATGCATTTGAATTCTTCCTATTTGTAACCTATTGTACATTGGATTTATTATTGTGAGTGATACTGTAAATTCCTGAGAAATACTTGTCTGATTATTGTGTGGTTTGTTTTGTTTAGTTTGTATCTTCATTCGCCATTCTTTTGCTGCAAACATTATTAGAACCATCTACTTGAAGATCTAAATGGCAGTCAAATTCTAATATGGTATCAGAGCCTTCTCAGGCAAGTTTCATGCTTGTTTCTCCCCATCGAACATTAGAAGCATCCATTAGAGGAAATTTGGGGTCTAAAATGGGCCTTATAAGAAAACGTGCCAACAATAAATTTTGTGAGTTGGAATTCAAGAACCAATAGAATTTCAATAAAATGAGTCAACCATAATGGTTTAATTGACATATTTGTCATAAAAGAAAACTACTTTTTTTGGTTCGTATTTTCGACATATATTCCTGTGTTTTTACTCAAATTTCAAGAGGGAGAGCTCGTTGGATGCGGAATTTAATTCTACATCCAATGAATACCCACACTGCATACTTTTGACATACCCCGCTACCCCAAAAAAAAGAAATACCTGAAAATATGTGATGATGACATCATCATCACGTCTTTTAAGGCATTTCTTTTTTTTGGGGTAGCGGGGTCCATCAAAAGTATGCAGCATGGGTACTCGTTGGATGCGAAATTAAATTCCGCATCCAATGAGCTCTCCCATTCAGAATTTGAGTAAAATTATAGGGAGATATGTTGAAAATACGAACAAAAAAAGTAGTTTTTTTCATTCTTCCTCCAAAATTAATAACTATTATTTTATTATTTTCCTTAGGAGGCCCATTTTAGACCTCAAATTTCCTCTAATGTGGATTTCCACAGAAGTCCCCTATGAAAATTTTCTAGCTGTGGATTCATTAAGAGCAGCGGAGAGGGCGTGATGGACCCTGAAAACATGTTCATGCCAGGAGGAAAATCATGATTCTAACATTTCATATGTTTAAGTGTGTTATTGCAGTGAAATTGACAGGTGATTCATAGTTTGTGTGAAGCTTTGCAAGTCTAATCAGACCAATTATGAGTTCATAGACTCCTGAACCATGGATCCTCAAAACTTCCAATTATCTTGATTGGAAGGTTTATATGCAGCTGGCCTTGCACAAGCATGGCTACCAAGGGATCATTCATGGATGGGAGGTTGAACCTCATCAGTCGGTTGAGCGAAACAAGTTTCTGAACCATTGTGATGAAGCATTTGGGTACTTATGTACTTATATATATCTAGAAAGCTCCTCTTCCACCTAGAAGGGTTGAGGACTCCCAGATAATCTTGGGAGAATCTTGATAGCTTGTTTAACAAACAAGATGAGATTCGGGGATACATTCTGGAGAATGAGTTGGTATCTTTACATCCCAGTAGTTTCAAGACTATTGAGCAATTATTTACTAAATTCAAGTCTCTAGTACTTCAATGCAGATAGTGCAGAATAGAGTGGAATGATGAGAAGAATGTCCTTTCCATACTCAACAAACTAGGCCCTGAGTATTCTATATTTGTTTCCATATTTCATTCTGTTGCTGCCGCAACCTTTCTCCCCGATTTTAGTTTTTCACTTAAACTCTGGGACCCCTCCTCATCATTATTTGCTTGGATCGATCGTTGAAAGTTGGCCACATTTGAGCCTTAGCGCTGTTGTTTCACTTCTTTGGATCGGGCCTCTTTCGAAAGAGGCTGAGCTCTCACTCATCCGCCATTGCGGATCATGGATCAAACTCACCGCCCGATTGAGGTTTCATCCATGGCCCGATTCCCTGTTTTAAACCGCTATTTCCTAAGTTTCTAATGGCCCGCCGTTGCGGTCGGGAGGATGAAGTCAGTTTCCGACGCGAGTTTCATCCGACGTCTGACCAGCCGTCCCTCACCCGAACTATGTTTCTCCCTTGTCGCCTGTCTCTGACTTGCGTTCCGTCCGCCGTTGCGGGTGGCAGAGCTTTCTATCCTCCGATCCACTCCCCTCCGCCGTCTGATTTCCTTGGTCGCCTGCGTCATCACTCACCCGCTCCTCGTGTCCCTCCGCTGTTTCGGCTCATGCAGCTTTGTCCCATCCGATCCTGGTATCGCCCGATCACCGACTTATCCATTGGTTGCCGCCCCAAGCTTAAATGGAGCCCCGCCCAGGTGAACCAGGCCAGCTTTTTGTGGATTTTTCTTCATAGTTAAAGGTTTTCGATGCCTAATGTCTCATGTTAGTGGATAATGCACTAAATTTGCATGCAGGGGGAATCCCATAGATCGCTAGAGCGGCCTACGGAGAGAAAAAAGACAACCCAAGTGGACGACAGAGGCATCGACGTGGCGTTTTCAGCAGTCACTGTCAGGAGGTAAAACGCCTATGGAAATGATTAAGGAAAACGCAACGACCAGAGAAGAAACTGAATCGTCAAAGGTGCTGAAAGGTCACACGCTGAGGGGAGCCGAGGGGACAGCATATTGTAGTTTAAATAGTTGGAATGAAGACTGAAAGAGGGCTTTTTCCCTTAGAAAATTTTGTAATGGTTGGCTTGTAAGAGGAACTACTTCGTTTTGCTAAGTGAACTGCAATTTTGTCTGCTGGAAAGAGTAAAGAAGTGGAATGTACCAATGCAATTCGATGAATAATGTTGAAGAGGAACTATTTCGTTTTCAGTTGTATTTCATTTGCTGTAAGAATATTTGACGTTCTGAAACTACGTTCTTGTTAATTGTTCTTCAGTAGTTTTATGGGATACATTTTCACTAAGAGCAATAAATGTTGTTATAGAACGATCGGCTATCTGGTTATTTGAATATTGTAAGCATTCATGTGCTGTAGGAGAAGTATCAGCTATCTGTGTTTTTCCTTACCGTATGTGATATTGTATTGCTCTGTCAAGATGATAACCTTGCTCCCTAGGGATAGTTTAGATAGTTAGTTTATTTCTGTCCGTATCTGATTTGGTTGCTTGTGAGCATAAGACGAGAGGTAAGAACCTGCGCATCACTTTGTGACCGCTCCCTGCATCTGGATCACCCTGCATTTAGTTAGGCACATGCATATCATTCATTTAAGTCAAAATACAAAACTCAGTGGGCCGGGCCGCAACCGGTAAATCCTTTGTTTTTCATTTGACCTACGGTAGCCGGACCGTAAACCGGACGGATTCCCTATACCAAACAGCCAGCGGGCTAGTTGGGAACGCTGATTGGGGAGAATCCCTTACTGTTGCCGCCTGCGAATTTCCAGGCATCAACAGTTTTGGCGCTAGAAGGAGGGACGCCAGTGCATGGCTGGCCGAGGAAACCCGTTTTACAGAGATTATTCCACTGGTTACAGTTCTGAAAGTAGTGGACCACCAAATCCAATTCCAGAAGAAGAAAACAGAGAACATCTATATCATGTTCGCAACGAAATTGTAAATGATCTAAGAAGACATACTCGTGCTTATGTAAAGAAGATCGGAGGATTGCCAATCATCTATGAGTTGCCTAGAAGAGAGTACAAGAAGAAAGACCGTCCTATAATAGAAGATTTGGTGTTGGTTGGAGACTGGCAAGAGCTTGTGGAGACTGCCTTACAAGAGATTGAATTGCCTTTGAACCAAGTAGGCCCAGACACTCCTTACAGCTCTCCTATTCACACCCCTGTTGGATCACATCCTCCCACCCCTGTTGTTTCACCTCCGCATTCTCCACCCCGACTCATGGCTGGTGTCAACGCCAATCAACCCCCACCTAATCTTCCACCACCTGCATGGAAAGCCAGATCACCTCTGAATCTGACCCCGCCTTTGCAAGACCTACCTCAAGCCTTCGAGAAGTTATTGCCTAAGTTCGATCCAAATGAGAAGATATTGGTAGACGACCACTTGCAGAGCTTTTATTTGGCTATAGAAGGATTAAGGGCAGGGGAGCATGAAGATGTGGTTTGTATACTTTTTCCACATACCCTCAAAGGAGCTGCGGCTTCTTGGTATTTTGGGTTGCCGGCCAACTCTATCCCAGATTGGAATAGCTTCGAAAGAATGTTTAGAAGTAAGTATGCTGTTCAAAAGACTCACGCTGCTCTTATGAAAGGACTTTGTGCCTTGAAGAAAGAAAAGAAGGAAAAAGTGCATAGTTTTACACAAAGGTTTAGGGCATACCTTAAAAACTTCTCTGATGCAGACAAACCTTCAGAAAAGGTCCTAATCGAGTATTATACATCAGCTTTGGGCCCTGACTTGGCCATGTTCGCAAAAGGTAGGGCCAAGCCCACTTTGACGGAAACTTATGAAGAGGCAGAAGTAGTAGAAGCAGAGAGGGAGAGCATTGAAGATTATCCTGAACAGTCAGGGGAGAAAAGGAGAACGCTGCTGTTTACTAAGCCCAAAGAGGAGAAAACTCCAGATTACGAAGGTATGGCCAAAATGGTACAAAAGCTGTCTAACAAGGTCATAGACTTAGAGAAAGAAAAAGAAGCACAAAAGTTTTTCAGACCACATTATAAGAAAAGGGAGGATAGCAACCAGATCCAACCTCCTCCTCAGAAAACTGCATCCATGAATCTGACAGAAATAGGGATGGAAAATTTCTGTACTTTTCATCAACAGCCTCATTCCGAAAAGAACTGTCCACAATGGATAAATTCGATGACATTGGTCATGAATCAGATGTTGGATTCAAGATTGACAGAAGAAGATGATAACGAAAAGAAAGAAAATGTTGTTTCAACTTCTACAAAAGAACAGGAAGAAGAGACTATGGCTTTATGGAGTTCTGTTTCAGTACTCGACGCAGAGGAAGAAAACACTCAGGGACGCAAAGATATCAGGGAGGCTAACGTCACAACTAGGAGCAAAGGGGAGGTTAGTGATGACAGTCTTCTGCTCCCAAAGATTCGAAGGCTGCAAAGAAATATCAAAAATAAATTTCAAGAAAAACCCGTGGCTGACCAGATTCTGGAATTTACCATTACCAGCCAGGATCCGAGGCAAAACAGAACACCGCCTAATCCAAGCGAAGAAAATGTAAGCGCTAATAAACCTCAGTCCACTAGACAACTAATCGAATATGACGTTGTTGAAGATTTAAAGAGGATAAAGGAAAACGTCCCGCTATTTGAAATGTGCAAAATACCTCAATAGAAAGAAAGATTGTTGAAAGCACTGGAGACATCAGAAGAAAAGCTGCCCACTGACAATCAGCCGTGGCAAGAAGAAGAAATTGGGGAAGCTAGCACTGGTGGTAAGTCCAAAACCAAACATCCACCTTTCCTCTTGACGTTTGAAATTTTTAATCATAACGTGCACAATTGTCTAGCGGACTCAGGAGCGTCGATTAATGTCATGCCCATATCAGTATGTAAGAAAATAAATGGGCAGCCCAAGCCAACCACGTGGAAAGTGGTGCAGTTGGATAGGACCGACGTCAAGGTAGTTGGCGAGATGGAAGACGTGCTAATCCGCCTGGAATCCGATGATAGAGTGTGCCAAGTCATCAACATTGTAGTGGCTGACATACCAGATGTGTACGGCTTGGTCTTGAGCAGAGATTGGTCAGCCAAATTAAATGGGTATTTCGCCACAGATTGGTCACATCATTGGTTGCCGTATAAAGGGAGTCCTAATCAGATCAAGGTTTTGAGAGAACCTCATATGAAATACAACGTCACTCAATTGGATGGGAAGAATGTACCAGTTTAATCTATATTGGGAAACTACTTTCTTGAACTAGAACCAGGGAATTATCAAGTGGAAGAGGCTAGCAGCACACCTAACACCCAGCCTGATCTCCTTCGTTTTTCTCAGGCTGATGAGCTTGACTGAAAAATAGTAGATTTAGTTTTAGGAGTAGATTCTTTTCCAGTAGATAATGTTATTTGGACTTTTTATTTTGCCGGCTGAAAAACATTAGAAGGATCAGGGGCCGGTTGCGTCCTTATTGATCCACAAAAAAATAAATACTTCTTGTCCTGTAGGTTAGAGTTTGAGTGTACTAACAATACAGCTGAGTATGAAGCACTGCTGCAGGGACTCAAGAAGGCCATTGAGCTACAGGTTTGTAATTTAAAATTTTTTGGGGATTCAGAAATAGTTGTAAAGCAAATAAAAAATCAAATGCACTGTGTCTCCCCTCATTTGAAAGCTTACCAAAACGAGGTATGGGAATTGCTTAAGTGTTTTCACGCATTTAACATTATTTCAATTCCAAGGATAAAAAATGCAGCCGCTGATCTTTTAGCTACATCAGCCACTAGGTTGGTTCCCACTAATAATAAATGCTCTATTGAATTACTTTTCAGGCCCTCAGTACCAGACATGATCACCAACCTGCGAGTATTTGACGATGATCAGCAAATAATCGAATGCTTAACAAATGATGAGACCTTTAAAGGAGCCATCATCGATGATGAGGAACATCAGGCCGAAATGAAATATGAAAATTTCATTCCCAAAGGGGTCAGAACGTTAGAGAAGATGTTTGACTTGAACGAAAAGTTTAGAAGACCCGCCAATGTGAAGACAAACAACTCAAATTTACAGTTCGAGCTAATAAAATTAGGGACTGAAACAGAGCCCAAGTTCGTGAACCTCGGCAAATGTTGTTCACTAGTAGAAAGAGGCAAGTTCCTCAGTCTATTTAAATAGTACAAATATGTCTTTGCATGGATGTATGCAGATTTAAAAACTTATGACAATAATATCATCAAACACATCATTCCTATAAAAGCAGGAGTCAAACCATATCAGCAGCCATTGAGGAAGATGCACCCAAAGCTGGAACCACTAATTCAAAGTGAGGTCAAGAAACTGCTGGATGCTAGGATTATCTTTAAAGTTAGGCACTCTGAGTGGGTGTCAAATTTGGTGCCATTCAGAAAGAAGTCGGGAGAAATCAGGCTGTGCGTGGACTTTAGGAACTTAAAGCACGCCTCAGACAAAGACAATTATCCGGTACCTCCCATGGAGCAATTGCTACAGATGGTTTCTGGTTCTGAATTGTTTTCATTGTTAGATGGTTTCTCTGGCTACAACCAAGTGTTAGTGGCCGAGGAAGATATATTGAAGACAACATTCAGAATGAAATGGGGAACTTTCGCATATAGAAGGATGCCTTTTGGCCTGATTAACGCCGGAGCAACGTTTCAGAGAGCTATGGACATAGCTTTTCGTGGGCTGATTGGACGAAGTGTGGTGGTTTACCTTGATGATATCACAATATTTTCCAAAAAAAGAGGGGATCACGCGTTCCACCTCAAGCAAATTTTCGAGCGTTGTCGCAAGTATGGCATTTCCCTCAATCCGAAAAAATGCGTGTTCGTTGTCACAGAAGGCAAGTTACTGGGGCATATAGTTTCAAAGAAAGGTATCTCTATAGACCCAGAAAGAATTAAGGCCATTGAACAAATTCCCATGCCTCATAATAAGAAGGGAATGCAGTCCTTCATGGGAACAATAAACTTTGTAAGAAGATTCGTGCCTGATTTTGCCCAGACCATTAAACCATTACAGCAGATGGTCAATCAAAACGCACAGTTTAAGTGGACTGAGACTAAAAAGAATGCTTTCAGGAAAATCAAGACCGCTGTTGCACATGCGCCCTCTCTTAAGAGTCCAGACTTTGACAAAGACTTTATTATGTATACATTTGCGTCTGATGATTCATTGGCAGCCATACTTACGCAAAAGGAAGATGGGGGTGATGAATTCCCAATTTCTTTCATGAGCACTGGGCTACAGGGGGCTGAATTAAACTACCCAGCCATTGATAAGCAGGCATACGTAGTATTTAAGGCAGTAAAGCAATTCAGGCCTTATATACTAAAAAATCGTACCAAGGTAATAGTCCCTTACCCAGCTGTAAGATCCCTTCTCATTCAAAAAGAATTGGGAGAAAGAAGGGGCAACTGGGTAACAGCCCTTCAAGAATACGATTTGGAATTTAAACCAGCCACTATAGTGAAAGGTCAGGGGCTATGCAAGCTGATGACTAGAAGCAGTAATAGTGAAGAACAGGCATGGGAGAATGAAGCTGAATTGCATGTAATGGATGTTTGTCCTTTGTTCACATCTCCTGAATCTTGGTATAGAGACCTTGTACATTACCTGCAGTTAGGAGTGTTGCCTGAACATTGGAGTTCCAAACAAAGAAGAGCTTTGCGTCTAAATTCAGCTTCCTATCAACTCGTAGAAGGCATATTATTCAGAAGAAACTATGATGGAGTCCTTCTAAGATGTTTGGAAAAAGAAGACGCCAAGAAAGTAATGTCTGAGTTACACGATGGTCCGGCTGGCGGACATTATTCAGGAGACACTACAGCCCACAAAATCCTTAGGGCTGGTTACTATTGTCCAACACTCTTCAGGGATTCACATGCACACGTCAGAAAATGTGATACTTGCCAAAGATGTGGTGGAAGACAACCCAGAGCAGCAGCACCTCTAAAGCCTGTAATGATCACTGAGCCTTTCGAGCAATGGGGAATAGACGTCATTGGAGAAATAAAGCCAAACTCCTCCCTACTACACAAGTATATTCTTACTGCAACTGATTATTTCACCTGCTGGGTCGAAGCTATCCCCTTGCGCAAAGTAAACGAAGATGAAGTCATCAGCTTTCTACAAGACCACATCATGACCAGGTTTGGGGTTCCAAGTTCATTAGTTTTCGATAATGCCAAGTACTTTTCATCCATTAAGATTACTGCTTTTGCTCATGACAAAGGTATGAAATTACACTATTCTGCTAACTATTATCCGCAAGGGAATGGCCTGGCTGAATCCTCCAATAAAAACCTCATTAGAATCCTGAAGAAGACCGTCATAGAAAACCAGCGAAGTTGGCACTCAGCCTTACCCAATGCCCTTTGGGCTGATAGAGTTACCCCTAAGTCTGCCATAGGAGAGTCCCCCTTTACCCTTGTGTACGGAAAGGAAGCCATCCTTCCCCCCAACATCCTGCTCCTGTCCTCCATACTAGCTCAAGAGTCTAGGGGATCGAATGATGAAGTTCTCCAGGTAAGAATATACAATCTTCTGAAAGCAGAAGAGGCTAGATCCAAAGCTAGAGAGCGTTTCCAACAGCAGCAGGAGGTAGTGAAAAGATGGTTTGACAAGCACAAAACCGGGAAGAAGGACATGGAAGTAGGAGACCTTGTCCTAAAATGGGATCATCCCCATGATGAGAAAGGGAAGCACACTAAGTTCCAACAGTTATGGGTAGGTCCATTTCAAATCACCGCTAAACTTGGACCTGCTACCTATATGTTACAGGATTTACAGGGATGGGAGGAGAACCTGCCAGTTAACGGTCTGGTTCTCAAACCTTATTTTTCTTAAGTTGTTTTGAGCTTTCTGACTTGTATATAAATAAACTGTGTTGAGTTATGCTTTTGTTTTATTTGAGTTTTTTGTTTTCAATAAAGGTGGTTGACTCGTGGTTATGTGAGGAACTCCAAATTTCTGGAAATGGTAAACATTTGCTGAATAGTTAGACTGTGGGTTTCCATGTGAATTCCTTCCACTAAACAGTTTCTCGAAATCTTTGTGTACATTGAGGTCCTGCCTAACCGCCTGTAAGGTCAATCAGATTCAAAAGTCTAGAATACTATGCTGAGGCTCCACGCACTTTACACTTATAATCTGAGGGGGAAATGACAGGGGACCCACGGAGAAGAGCAAGATGAACAGGGTGTTAAATACAAATGATCCCATGCCAGGAAATAAATGCCAGAAGGCAGATAAGAGTCAGAATTCCTATAAAAGAATCATGCTCCAAAACTAAATCCAGATCATAAAGTACTAATTGGCCAATGATCCTCTCCGTCCATGAGCTGAAACCTTAAGCATCACTCACACAAAAGTGCACTATGGGATAGAGGATCCTGAATTAAAATTCAGTAAGAAAGGCATGCATGGAGACTCTCATTTAAAGAGAACAAAGTCCGAAAAGCACAAAAGTTGCTAAGATGGCATGGGAATGAGGAACAAAGGAACGTTTTTGCTCATCACCTGCTACGATCCTGTGGTGTCCAATGTTGTCAGCTACCTGAAGAAAATTAATAATGAACTCATATTTTGGCCTCAGCAGAGTTATCCAGACTCTAAAATATTGACTTTCATCACCCAAATTGGACTAGCACCAAGGATTAAGGTACACACTTCTATTGTTGAGAAATCTGTATAGCTGGAAAAGTTCAATGGATACATTTGTTGTAGGACAGTCTGCTTTTCAAGGAAGAAATCATCCAGAGATCTAGGTTCGCCAGGAAATCGCCAGTTGTTGCTGCCGCAACCTTTCTCCCCGATTTTAGTTTTTCACTTAAACTCTGGGACCCCTCCTCATCATTATTTGCTTGGATCGATCATTGAAAGTTGGCCACATTTGAGCCTTAGCGCTGTTGTTTCACTTCTTTGGATCGGGCCTCTTTCAAAAGAGGATGAGCTCTCACTCATCCGCCGTTGCGGATCATGGATCAAACTCGCCGCCCGATTGAGGTTTCATCCATGGCCCGATTCCTTGTTTTAAACCGCTGTTTCCTAAGTTTCTAATGGCCCGCCGTTGCGGTCGGGAGGATGAATTCAGTTTTCGACGCGATTTTCATCCGATGTCCGACCAGCCGTCCCTCACCCGAACTATGTTTCTCCCTTGTCACCTGTCTCTGACTTGCGTTCCGTCCACCGTTGCGGGTGGCAGAGCTTTCTATCCTCCGATCCACTCCCCTCCACCGTCCGATTTCCTTGGTCGCCTGCGTCGTCACTCACCCGCTCCTCATGTCCCTCCGCTGTTGCTGTTCATGCAGCTTTGTCCCATCCGATCCTGGTATCACCCGATTGCCGACTTATCCATTGGTTGCCGCCCCAAGCTTAAACGGAGCCCCGCCCGGGTGAAACAGGCCAGCTTTTTGTGGATTTTTCGTCATAGTTAAAGGTTTTCGATGCCTAATGTCTCATGTTAGTGGATAATGCACTAAATTTGCATGCAGGGGGAATCCCATAGATCGCTAGAGCGGCCTACGGCGAGGAAAAAGACAACCCAAGTGGACGACAGAGGCATCGACGTGGCGTTTTCAGCAGTCACTGTCAGGAGGTAAAACGTCTATGGAAATGATTAAGGAAAACGCAACAACCAGAGAAGAAACTGAATCGTTAAAGGCGCTGAAAGGTCACACGCTGAGGGGAGCCGAGGGAACAGCATATTGTATTTTAAATAGTTGGAATGAAGACTGAAAGAGGGCTTTTTCCCTTAGAAAATTTTGTAATGGTTGGCTTGTAAGAGGAACTACTTCGTTTTGCTAAGTGAACTGCAATTTTGTCTGCTGGAAAGAGTAAAGAAGTGGAATGTACCAATGCAATACGATGAATAATGTTGAAGAGGAACTATTTTGTTTTCAGCTGTATTTCATTTGCTGTAAGAATATTTGACGTTCTGAACCTACGTTCTTGTTAATTGTTCTTCAGTAGTTTTATGGGATACATTTTCACTAAGAGCAATAAATGTTGTTATAGAACGATCGGCTATCTGGTTATTTGAATATTGTAAGCATTCATGTGCTGTAGGAGAAGTATCAGCTATCTGTGTTTTTCCTTACCGTATGTGATATTGTATTGCTCTGTCAAGATGATAACCTTGCTCCCTAGGGATAGTTTAGATAGTTAGTTTATTTCTGTCCGTATCTGATTTGGTTGCTTGTGAGCATAAGACGAGAGGTAAGAACCTGCGCATCACTTTGTGACCTCTCCCTGCATCTGGATCACCCTGCATTTAGTTAGGCACGTGCATATCATTCATTTAAGTCAAAATACAAAACTCGGTGGGCCGGGACACAACCGGTAAATCCTTTGTTTGTCATTTGACCTACGGTAGCCGGACCGTAAACCGGACGGATTCCCTATACCAAACAGCCAGCGGGCTAGTTGGGAACGCTGATTGGGGAGAATCCCTTACTGTTGCCACCTGCGAATTTCTAGGCATCAACACATTCCAAGCAGGAAATATTTCCTGATTGGAAAATTCCTTCATTAGATTATTTTTTCGAGTCCTTAATTAGGGAGCAAGACAAGTTGATCCGAATGGGAGTCATAAAGACCTCCAGAGATCAAGATTTCCTAGTTACTGACTCTTCCAAAGCGCAAGAAAATGGGAAATCAAAGAAGGATCCAAAAGCAACTAATTCAAATCAACAAACTTCTGAAAGGGCTTCCGGCTCTAAGAGGAAAAAGAAAAAGTGTTCCTACTGTATGAGGGGTTTTCATCCAGAAGACTCGTGCATGAAGAAGACCCTCGACCAGATGAAATCTCTATGTGTTCAGAACAATATTTTTGTTCCATGAATAGAAGTGATGTTAGATGATGAAGAGCAGACTAAAGAAATGAGATATGCTTGCATGCAAGCCTCTCTCCATCGAAGGCTTATGTGATAGATTCTGGAGCATCCAACCACATGGTTGCTTCCATGGAATCCTTCATCCCTTTCCCTCTATCAGGAGGACCTCGTAGTCATATGGGAGATGAATCTAAAATACCAGATGTTGAGAAAGGTTTAGATAAAATCCAGCATGATGATTTCATGCTCTCTCCTACAGAAAAGCAAATTGTTGAATATGAAGAAGAAGTTGTTTTTTCCCTACAGTTAATTCGAATGGAAGAAAGTCTCCTTGAAGTGACTCCTTCTCCTGCTTCTCCAGAAGTGTTTGAGATCCCTAATATCTCATCTCCTCACATGGCTGATCCAAAAGAAGACATTCAAATCTTTTTTTGTGAATAAAAGCACTCTTCCTATTCTTTGCAAAAATTCTCTAGTAATTCTTTAAATTTTGTGCATAGTTTACCGGTAATTGTTTCAGAAACGGTAGAGGAATTTGATTTCTCTATATATAATGATGTTGATGGTGTGCATATCAGTAATACCAGTGATATTCTGGAAATAATACCAGATTATAAGAGTGATCCATTCACTCTCATTAATCTAGAGCTTCCAATAAATTCCTACAAGATTGCATGCACCGAAAATCAGAATTTTGAAGAAGGAGAAGATTGTGCATCTACTGTGTCGGTGGAGCAAATTTTTGGATCTGATTTATTTTCTTATCTAATAATATGTGATTTAGGTTTCAAGATTCAATATATTTAAGTATTTCTTATAACTGGTTTCACCATTTTTGGTGTGACAAATCAAGCACCGCAAGTCTCTTTCAATTTTGTTGTTGAGGATTCGATGTTAGTTCTTTCTTATGAATTTTATCATATCATATTTTTTGAATTATTGGATTTTTATGAAGCTATATCATATTATGGAGCTCAAGCATTCGCTCTCCACAATCCCAGGGCTTCTCTACCTTTGGTCACATGCTCATCTCGTCACAGACTAGTAAAGAGGGAGACATTCTGCATCCGCCTGGACACTTGCTCCTAACACATGGGGCTGATTTTACCGCTCATGGTTTTTTTTTCAAGGCCGACATATATCAGGTTCTTGGGTGTTGCTCACATGGTTTGAATTCTCAAGAATGTTTACCCTCTCTTCAGTTGATTTCAATTTCTCTACATGGGTCCAGTTTTCACCGTGCAGCTGTTTATATTTCTGATTCAGTTAGGTACATTGTTCTTCTTTCATATAGGAAGATTCCTCTAGACATAAGAATTTTTTTTGGATTCATGGATTCACCTGCATAGAAGAACCAAGATACTACTGTTGCATAGTAGTAGCAAATATTTTCACAAGTTTTTTCAAAATTTGTATTTCTGCTTATTTTGGGGGGGGTGTGTGTTCCCATGAGGTTTTCCCATATTTCCTCAATTGTATTAAGTAGCATTCTATATTTTAGATTGTATTTGGGTTACCTATGGTCTTGTTACCAGGGCCCACAGTTGTCCAAGTTAGGATTCGGGGGGTGTTAGGATTATTATTCCTCCCTTGACCATACTGTCTATTAGATTATATTTTCCTAACTTAGGAACCTTAATTCATTATTTGGGTCCACTAGTACCATTGGGTCCACTTGGCCTAATGGGGCCACCTAGATCAGTTACCAGAGTGTGGGGAACACTGCTAGAGGTTAACTGCCACTTACTGTATGTGCATGCATCAGTTTGGGCACCTCCTAGACCAATCCCTACATTTTAGGAGAAACTGGGAGTCCCGACACCAACCTTAATTAGGTGGATTTGGAACTAGTTAGTCTTAGTTAGCCCCCAGTTACATTCAATTACTTCACAATCAGTTAGCTAGTGCTAGCAATACATGGTTGTAGGGGGAGGAGTGCTTTTCCTACCTACCACACTCAGTTGCACTGAGTTAAGTAGCTTACACTGAATGATTCAGTTGTTCGAAATCAAGGACTTGATATTTGGACTCGGAATTTTTCAGTTACTTCACAATCAGTTAGTTAGCACTAGTAATCCATGGCTAATGTATGGCTGCATGGGGAGGAGCGTTTTTCCTACCTACCAAACTCAGTTGCACTGAGTTAACTAGATTACACTGATTGATTAAGTTATTTGAAATCAGGGAGTTGATCTGTTGGACTCCAATATTGATTGAGAGACCATGAGTTAGAGATTCAGTTAGATACAGTCAGATCCACTTGGCAGATTCGAATTGCTACCTAATGCATTCGAATTCTTCCTATTTGTAACCAATTGTACATTGGATTTATTATTGTGAATGATATTGTAAATTCCTGAGCAATACTTATCGGATTCCTGTGTGGTTTGTTTTGTTCAGTTTGTATCTTCATTCTCCATTCTTTTGTTGCAAACATTATTAGAACTATATGCTTGAAGATATAAATGACATTCAAATTATAATACCCCTCTTAGTAGATACCATTGAAAGTGTATCCCCACCGACCGATATACTCACTAGTGACAATTCATCATCCTCCAATGAAGACCTAGATCCACCACATCTATTGTATGTTTCCTAGACATCAGGGGATCTACATTCAATGTTTGGATACACACTCCTTAGAGTAATATGTTTTTAATGATTATTTCTACATTTTCAATAATTTTTTCATTATATTTATTACACTTGGGTATCTACATCATGTGTGCAAGATAATGACCATGCCATTTATATTTCAACCCTTTCAGTAATGGTGAAAGAATCATATCATAGGTGTCTTTTGCAACTGGAATATAAGCAATGTTTTCCCTCTGTTTACATTACATTCACCAGTTTTCCCGTGATAATAACCATAGTGTCCTAATTATAAGTATTGATGTGGCATCAACATTGTTATTAATAATAATGTATTCCCCCCATGGGTGTGCACACCATTTCCAACCCTCTCATAATTTGGAACCCATGATGTTGAACCCCTTATGATCTGATCCTGAGGGCGAGCCCAGAAAGTCATTGAACCCGCTTGAAACAATCGGGACCAATAGGATCGTTTTTCTGACGTTAGTGCAAGTGAACATGAGCATAATATAAGTGTGTAACATAGAATCATCCACATGAAAATGAAAAATCATTTAAGCACATTAGGGACACGATTTGATTATGGAGTTCACCAGATCTCCTGGCTACGTCTCCGGGCCTACACCAAAATAGAGTGACCAATCCATTGCAAAGATGCACAAATACATAAGATACATCACAACGGATTCATCTGCAGAGTCTTCATCATCTGTTCATCTCTACCGCCGCACTCAAGACTTATTCCCAATATGGACACCATGATTGGGGGAGGAAACTCAAGACTTATTCCCTAAAGGTAGTTTTTAAGGCTTGAAGTCCATGAAAAGGCATTGAACCTTCACATAGGACCTCCGTATGCGATATTTTGAATCTAAGATAGAATATGCAATGCATTAGAATTATCTTATCACTAAGAGCATATCCACAGATATGGTTGAAGGAGGAAACCTAGACCTTAGTCGCTAAAGGAATCCTATAGACATATAGGGACAAGAACAACACCTTGAACAAACACACATGATCTCTTAAGGGTCTCCTCAACCTTTAAGTTGGGATATAGCCATGATTAGGATTTTTTTAGAATTGGATATGGAGGATAAGGTGTTAATCATGGTTGGTACAAAAATATTTAATTTTAGATTGTAAACCAACTTTTAAGGCTCACTAGGTCCATTAACAACACCTTGAATCACCATAGATGACCTCTCAAGTTGAAATTTTTTATTTGAATGGGGATATGGGAACCATTAGGGGTTTCTAAGTACATTGTATGTGTCTTGGGAACTTAGACATAATAAGGTGAGGAAACCTAGGGCTTAGCCCCTAGAAGATGCTTCTAGGCATCTAGAACCAAGACTGATGTGTTAAACAACCTCAACAAATCTTTCCATGGTATCATTTATCTTGAAATGGGGATACTAGTTCCATTAGAAAAAAATTAACACTAAGTACAGATATTAGGCCCCTTGACATGGGTGGGGGGAAACACTTAGTCCTTAGGCCTTAAAGGAAGTTGTTAACCATTTAGGGCCAAAATTGATGTCGCCAACCACCACACATGACATTGAAAGTGAATCATTTGAATCTTAATAGGGACATGCATGCCATCATCATTTGTTGAGCACTAGGTATGCATTTCAAGGCCATGGACATGGTAATGGGAGGAAATTATGGTCTTATGACCCAACTAAACCTTCTAGACATCCATGAATAGGAAGGATGCCTTAAAAAATAACACATGGCATCTCATAGATATATTTGGACTATGAATATGGATGTTAATGAAATTAGGTGGTTTTGAGTAGTAGTTATGGGACCTCCGAGACATGATTGAGGGAATATGCTTGTGCCTTAGGGCATAAATGAATATTTGAGGCATGCATGTTAATGAACAATTCCTTGAAGCACCACACATGACCTACTCAAGGTATGCTTGGTATCCAAGAAAATATTCACATGCATTTAAGAGGTTTTGAGAATTAGATATGGGTAGTAAGGCCTCAACATGGCCAAGGGAGGAAATAAAAGAATCGATAGCTAAAGAGTCTTTTTGTCATCTATGGATATGCATGTGATTTACTCACTATCCCTCTATGCCTTACTCATTATCCCTCCCTGCCTTTGTGTTTCCATCTCTCTCTCTATATCTATGTGTGTGTGTGTGTGTTTCCCCCCTCTCTCTCACAACCTCCCTCCCTCTCTCTATCTCTATGTGTGTACGTTTCTCTCCCTCACTTCCCATCTATCATAACCTCTATCCACATTCTTTATACCTCCCTCACTATCCCTCCCGACATCACTCTCTCTCTATCACTCCCCCCTATGTCCTCTCTCATTGTTGCTCACCCCTTCCCCTCTCTCTCCCACACAATCTCTCTCTATATATGCGTGTGTGTGTCTCTTTCCCCTCTCTCTCTCAAAACATCCCTCTCTCTCTCTCTATTTCTATGTGTGTGTGTGTCCCTCCCTTACTCCCCTTCTCTCATAACCTCTCTCCACATTCTCTATACCTCCATCAATATCCCTCCCTCCATCACTCTCTCTCTATCACACACCCCTCCCCCCTCTCTTTCTATCGCTCACCCCTCCCCCTCTCTCTCCCACACAATCTGTATGTGTGTTTGTGTGTCCATCCCCATTCTCTCTATTTATATCTATCTGTTTGTGTCACTCCCTCACCCCCCTCTCTCATAGCATCTCTCCACCTTCTATATACCTCCCTCACTATCCCTCCCTCTGTGTCACTCTCTCTATCGTTCACACCTCCCCCCTCTCTCTTTGTCTCTCACCCCTCTCTCCATCTATCCAACACAATCTCTCTCTCTCTCTCTCTATGTGTGTGTGTGTGTTTCTCCTCCCTCTCCCTCTATATTTATGTGTGTGTGTTTCCCTCCCTCACTTCCCATCTCTCATAACCTCTCTCCACCTTCTCTATACCTCCCTCACTTTCCTTCCCTCCATCACTCTCTCTATTTATCACCCCTCCCCCTCTCCCTCTGTCATTCACCCATCCCCCTCTCTCCCACATAATATGTGTGTGTGTGTGTGCCCCCCCCTCTCTCACTGTTAGAAAACAGGACCACAGAGCAATAACAGATATACAGTTAAATCAATAAACAAGATGCAAAACAAATTAAAACATTATAGAGAGACACAGATATAACGTGGTCCACCCAGATGATGGACTACATCCACAAATAAATTGCCAGTCCTTTTATCACAGTCCAGAAATATGAAGGGATACACCCTGTAGCAAAACCGTTGCACTTCCTCTTCACGCTCTCACAGTCTCTCTTCCAATACAATACAATACCATACACAGTCATGTTACAATGCTTTCTTTTATAGGGGAAATACCATGGGAAAATACTATGGTTAACCCAATACCATGGGTCCAAAAAACTGTTGGCCAATACACATCCAAGGTAGGGGGAATGAGTGTACAGTACACTTGGGGTACAAACACAACTTAATAATATCTCTGGATCTAGAAGATTAGGCTCCACAACCAACACTCACAAACTCCCTATGTCTCTAGATCTCTCTCCACCTTTTATTTACCTCCCTCACTAGTCCTCTCTCTATCAATCTCTCCCTCCCTTTCACCTTAATTATCATCCCTCCGTGATTTTATCCCTATCCCCTATCCTCTCTCTCTCAACTTGTATCCCTCCCTTCCTATCTCTTTTCACCCTCCCTCCCTCTCCATCTCTCAACCCCCCACCTTCTATCTTTGACACCATCTCTTTCTCTCTCTCTCTCTCTAGATATCCCTATACATGTGTGTCCCTCCCCACTTTCTCTCCTTGTGTCTATCCTCCCCCCTCTCTCAAACACACACACCTTATATCCCTCCCTCACTATCTCTTTCCTTCACTCTATATCCATCCCTCCCTCACTCCCCCTCCTCGCTCTCCATCTTGTTCTCTCTCACACTCTCTCTACATCATTCTCTCTCTCTCTCTCTCTCTCTCTCTCTCTCTCTATTGTACTCCTTAACTCTATGTTTTCAACTTATACCTTCTCCTCAAACCCCTACCTCATTATGACCCCTATTCTCTATTTTATCGCATTTCATTCCCCTCTCTTCAATTTCCCCCTCCTTCTGCCTCTCTCCTCCAACACACCCTATTCCTCCTCTAATACTCCATATCCACCTTTCCATTCACCAATCCTCTCTCTCATCAAACCATCACTCACTTCCTCCCCTCCACCTTAACCCCCTACATCATTCAAGTATCATGTATTACTTCTAACCCTATACATATTCAACACCTCTTCTCCTCAATTCCCACTCCCCTTCACCCTTGTAATCCATCATGTTCCCATTCCATTCATCTTTATCCACTTGAATTTACAACATCCTCCTAGGACCTTGACCCTTCCCCACCCCCTCTCAAATATTAACCATACTCACTTGAACTTATAACATCCTCCCAGGCCCTTAACCCTTCGTTGTCCCCACTTGAAATTCCAACATTCTCCTAGGCCCTTGACCCTTCCCCACCCCCTCTCAACTATTAACCATCCCCACCTAAACTTCCAACATCCTCGTACGCCCTTGACCCTTCCACACCACCTCTCAACTATTAACCATACACTTGATTTCTTACATATAATGCTAGATTTTTTTCTCTACATAACGCAGATGCGTTATAGAACTACATAATGCATGCGCGTTTTGTAGTTATATAACACGTGCACATTTTGTATTTCTATAACACGCATGCATTTTGTAGTTTTATAACATGCACGCATTTTCCAATTCTATAAGGGCGAGAAATGTAATTTTAATTTAAACATGCCAATTCACTTTCTCGTATGTCACCAATAGTCATATGTGTATGGTTTGGATTTTTCTTCGATAATACCAACCTGTGCTGTGGTATATGATAAACCATAGCTAATTGGTCATTTCTTCCAGTTTTTGAAGAAGTTGTTTATGCACTCATTAGAGTATGCTACACACAAT
Source organism: Pseudotsuga menziesii (assembly GCA_001517045.1). NCBI lineage: Eukaryota > Viridiplantae > Streptophyta > Pinopsida > Pinales > Pinaceae > Pseudotsuga > Pseudotsuga menziesii. Next base: position 449,580 of record LPNX010510619.1, read on the forward strand.
CATTTTTGATGAAATCTTAGACATAAATATATTTTTTTTACAAATTCTAAATATGTAGTTTTTATTTAAAAATATTATATTTTCCATTTTTTTTTCAATTTCTATCGTGTCCTAACTCCTTAACTCAAAAAACATGTTGTTAGTGTTTTTTCCATAACTTTCTCAAATTTGAATCATTTAAAAAAAATCGATGGTGCACTAGAAGACACTGACCTCTACATTCTATAAAAATCCCCCATTTCATGATTATTTCGTTAAGAACTTCAATGGCTGCACCCACAAAAGACATACCATTTTCAAGGAATGATTACATGGATAATTATTAAAAAAAATTACTAATTTTAGTTTCGAAAAATAGCACTACACTAGGGTTGTATTTTCTCTACATGCCTGCAAAATTTTGTAGTCCAAAACCATTATTTAGGCCCTCAAAGGATGCACCCACAAAAACATATACCTTATCATTTTCCTAAAAAATAAAAAGTGGTTGCTAGAAAAAATGAAGCTTGACATAGTTATAAAAATTCTTAATACATAAAAATTATATATTCGGAAACGTGATTCAATTTCCTACATTTTATCTTTTTTACTCAAAGAAAGATATTTTGTGTAAGTATCTAAAAAAAACAATTAAGTTAAGGGATGCCTGATTTTTCAGTTTTCTATTGCATCTAACGTGCCAAAAGTGACACTCATTAGCTTGCACTCACCCCACTCTATTCTTTTGGAAGCAACCAACTAGTCACCTTTGATCGATATAGTTGAGTCTTCCTATCCCTAACATTATCAACTTTGTGAGTCACCATTCCCTCAGTATTATGTCTCCAATAAATCCTTTCTTTTGCAATTTGTCTCTCTCCATTACACTCTATCCCTATGTTTTTAAGAATGTTTTTGTTAGTCATGCCCAAAGTTTACATATATCAAAGGAATTTATGAACCCCGCGCTTATCATACAATCTTACGTTAGGTCAGTTGGTCTCTGTCGGTTACAAAATTATCTTGGTTCACATGATAAGACCCTTGTCTTATCATGTACTTTATCTCTCATAGACATCAAATTCATACATTCTAAGAGTTGCAGTGGTTACCATGGTACTTTGGGATTCCTTTCAATCACTATAAGAGATCTACTTGAACTAAGTAGGGAGAATCCTCAATGCTCCCCAACTTAGTGGTCTCCCCCATGCCCGACGTTAAGAAATCTATCGCATTAGGGTGATTCATACATTTTGAAGGTAGCAGTGTTCATATTTTCAAATCATGGTAGAAGCACAAGTGGTACAACGAATTCCCCTCTCTAGTGACTTCTCCAGTATTCCGCCCCCCCACCCTCATGGGATTCTCATGGTATTCAATAGTTAGCTTCTTCGACACCTATAACATCATTTTCATGATCATATACTCTCATATGGAGTGAAGTTGCATTGATCCATGTCACAATAGTTTAATGAGTTGACCCATAGGTATCCTCATTTTGTAGCCACTCTGGAAAATATTCACAAGAATGGGTATGCCTTCCTCGTTTGTATAAAATAGCAACCTTGGTTATAGCTCCACCAACAACCTTCTCCCTTAATAAGGTCCTATTTTTTCACCTATGTTTCACATAAGAAAAACATAGAGAACACAAGGAAGCGATGATGCATTATCCACTCTACAGTTCCCTCTAAACCTCATACATAAGGGGACATTTTTTAACGCTTAAATCTCACACACATGAGATATTTTTTCAATTTACATAGTAAGGCGTCATCAACATAAAACATGCATCTCACGAAATACTTCCTCATTAGGTCTAGAAAACAATATGATCCTCAAAGTGCAATAAGAATGATTTTGGGATACCCATGCTACGTTTTCTTCAAAATTCACACTACCAAGCAATATTTATAACTATGTACCCACGCTAACCACTTATGCAAATTTTCTTCAAACAAGCCACCCAACTAACGTGGTTTTTCTTTCAAAATTCACTCTACTGCAAAAATGGTGGGATATCGACCACCCCCAGTGCATTACAAGCTCATGAAAGTCCCATCACCTCCAAGGATTCGAATTTGGATCATCTCATACTTGGGTTCATTATATATTCCCCTTTCTGTACCTTGGAGCTAGTTCATGGAGCCAATGGGTTCACTTTTGGATCTTGTATTTCTTGGCCAATTCTTTTCCTATAAAAAGAATCCATTGGCATGCATATTAGAAGAAGAAATCATAGCAATTTTATGCTATTGGAATTGTGCATGAGCTCCCTTATATATCACCTATTCCCTCTTGTCTAACACTTACCAAGCTCCCTTTCCACCTTTCCCCAAGGGGCAAATGTTCTTCTCATTTGTTCTTCAAGCCACTTGACATCTAGTGTGGAATAATTATACATCTCCAAGGTGTTGTACATGATTGACCATTGGGAAATACAAGAAGTGGTTTGGAATCTATTGATTGTTGGAAGTTTTCATTCAAGCCCCCTTTGCTATTTGTTTAATTTTGTTCTTATTTTCTTTGTTTTTTTTCACTAACAACCACTTGCAGGATCACTTGGAGCACACCCACACAACAAAGGGGAACCTAACATTGATGCTTTTCTACAACATACAAGACTTTTCCCCTCACCAAGTGGGAATATTTCACTCGTGCAATATTTTTCACAATAAATATCCAAAATGACAATTAGCTATGAATTTGGGAACACTCTAGTATTATCAATGATGGTCCATTTTATGGTGCAGGTTGTTCTCTTTCTCTAGTGATGTATCTTATTCTAATCATTATTTGATTATGGTTACCTTCGATTATGATTACCTCATTCATACATTATAATTATCTTTTTAAATGGCTACTTGTATTCCATTTTTTATTTCTTATATTACCAACTTAGATCCATCTTACAACTATATCTATCATGCACCAAGAGGGATCAAATTTCTCAGGATGTAGTTTTTCTAAATAGTTTAATTCCATGTCTTGTATTAATCCCTTCATATTAAATGATAAAAAAAATTACACCTCAATAAATTTGATCCCTCTAGATGCTTGGCAAATCTGGGCTTAAAATGGATCTATGCTAGTTTTAGTTTTTTTAGCTTTTGAGTAGAATTTAAAATGGAGCCAATATTTGCTTCATAATGTATTTTTTGTCACGTAATTACATACTTTACACTATCTACCCTATAGTGGGCTATAAGGAATATTGCTACTCTTAGTGCAACAATTCAATTATTTTTCACACTATATTATGGCATGAATTTGCACCTTGAGGGGAAATTGCTAGTAAATAATCATACTACAATGGTAAACATATGTAATATATAATATATTTTTTATTACATATAGGAATATGATATGTATTGTAATATATTAATAATTTTGACCCTTTGGACACTGAATTTTATTGTGTATATGATGTAAATATATTTTAAAGTATTATGTTTTGTACTTTGCTATGAAATGGACTTATCATGGCAATTTTGAAAACTTATAACATAGTTGTTTTTTAACAAAATAAACAAGGCTCCAAGGTTGATTGAGGAAGGACATCGATGGGGATATGAGTCCATAGGGGAAAGGTAAGAGGGATCAATGGTAGAGAAATGCCAATGTCTTATGATGATTCCTTAGCCTATCCATAAACCTTCATCATTTGATTGTCGAATTTCCATTTACCTTCAATTTTTTGTTAAAGTGGACTAAGAGCTTAGTTTAATTAAAAGGGGAAATAGGAATATGGGAACTTAGTAATTTTATGCCAAAGTGCCTAACTCTTATTTTTTTAGTAACTCCCTCTTACCTTTGGGGAACCAAGAAAGGGGTGGAGGAAATAACTTCTCCCTCTCATCCATTCCCTCAATTATTTCATACAAATTCGAATTTGGAGAGGAAATCTTGGGAAAAAGATGGTTTTTGAGGAAAAGAGAGGTTTTGAGAAAGAAAATATATGTTCTCAATTAATATCTGATCCATGAAGAGGTGAATAATGGATTTTGGGATATATGATCCATGAAGAGATTAATAATAGAATTTGGGTGAGACTAGACATAATTAGAGAGAAGATATATAACATTCTGAATCCTTGAAGGCTGTCAACCTGTTATGTTATCCTAAGAACCATAAAATATATGTCCAAGAAGCTTCGTAACATTGAAAATAAATCTGAAAGTAGGCAATGAATTGGACTTATATTTTCCATACTTAAGAGCACACATAGGAAGGGCATACATAAGGGAATGAGTATAAGAGAAAGGATCACTTATTGTGTTGTATGGAGTGAAGAATTTGTGCCATTAGTTGTGATAGTTACAAAATTGACTCAAAAATAAAAAGAAAAAAACTAGTGACTTGCTTGGTGATCCGAATTTGTGTGAGAACGAAATGAAAGAACATATATAGAATCATAAACACAAACATATTGCAAGGAAAAAAAAATACAATAAACACATATTCTATTAAATGGAGGAAATAGAACAGACTGTACAATGAAGCAACTATAATTGTGGTAGCTATATCTTTGAGAAGAGAAGTGATGGCTATGCTCATCTGTGCCAAGATGAATAAAAAATGAGGCTAAAAGGGACTATTTATAATAATAATGAGGGAGAGAACCCTAAACGTCCAAAACATAACCCTAGAAGATGAACCATCGTAAAGTTTGTGGCCCTAAGGTGTTTAGTTGAACAATCAACTTCCTAAGGTCATAACTTTTGCATACGATCTCTGTTTGGGGCATTCGATATCCCGTTGGAAATTTCTATCCAATATTTGCATCTTTAGCTTACAAACAAATGCATGTTGCAGGTAACAATTCCATCCCCACCCCAAATCACCAAAAACCATCTTTTAGGGCCTCAAAATGACCCAAAAGTTTGGGACCCAAAAAAAAGTAGAAAAATTACTAGAAAATTGCCAAAATGGACAATTGTCTTGAGGCGGTGGAATAGGTGTGGCATTGGATAGCCCGTTGGAAATTTCTATCCGATATTTGCATATTTATATTACAAACAAATGCATGTTGCAAGTAACAATTCCCCCCCACCTCGAATCGCCAAAAATCGTCGTTTAGGGCCTCAAAACGACCCAGAAGTTTGAGACCTGAAAAAATGTAGAAAAATTACTAGAAAATTGCCAAAATGGACAATTGTCTTGAGCCAATGGAATAGGTGTCTAGACACCGATCTCAATCTGGATCACTTGGTTGGTATCTTGGAAGCTTATAGTAAAGAGAAGAGGATTTTGGGAAACCGTTACAATCTTATTTTCCATGGTGGTTTCATAGCTCAACATGGGGTTGGCATTAGGCTGCAACAAAATAACTTTGGCTAGGAGAGAAACACCCCCCCCCCCCGAACAGTTAGTTCCCTCGGAGTTCATTTCATGAAAAGATAAGTTAATTTCTTCCCTCCTTTTATGAATCATTATTTCATGTTTAAGAATATAATCTCATTTTTTATATTATGATAAATCACTATGAAGGTTCTTGTAGACCTATAAATTGTTGTTTGGGTAACTACATTTGAGATTATGCAGGTGTAAAATCTCGGATTTATAAATTGGTTGTAAATATGTATGGAACTACTTTGTATTTCTTGTATATGTCAATTTAAGAAGGCCACCCCCCTAGTGTTTTGTTAAAAGTCATAAATCAAAACCATATATTTAATTGCAATAATTTTAGAATGCAATGAGAAATCATCACATCGAGATATTTATCCTAGTATGGGGGAGATGTGTTCCTAACATTCCTAACATAATATATAAAAAAATCTAAAAAAAATAATGTCGGCCTAAACTTTAAAAAAAGAGTCATATCCTTGAAATAAAAAGTCATGTCTTTTTTGACATATTTATATTATATAATCTCTGCAAAAATATATATTAAGTAAAAATAATAATTACAAGGGATCAAATCTTGAGGTGTGAAATTTTTTAAACATGTAAAAAAATTAAGATAAAAAATAATTTACACCTCAAGAAATTGGTTCCCTCTAGGTGTTTGGTAGATCCAGGTTTAAGATGGATCTATATTGGTAATTCCTTATGATTGAAGGAGAATGGAATTGGAGGAAAATGTGGGATTTATCCTAATCAATTTAGACAGATGGAATTAGGACGTGGAGCAACACGTGAAGGTAGAGATAAGGAGGGGAATTTAGAGATATGAAGATTCCATTTCCAAATTGGAAAGAGAAAACTCCAAAATCATAGTGATGGAGGTAGAAATAAGATGTCTACATGGTTGTTGGAGTGAACATGGGGAGCTAACACATGAACTTCAGGAAAATATATGCAGATTGAAAAGGAAAGTAGCGCCCATAACTAGACATTTTGAGCATCGGTTGAATTCTTCTATGGGGTCACTAAAGACTTACCAAGGACCAGAGCGAGAAGAGCTTTTAGCAAGCAAGATGGAAACTCAGTATCAACATCATCAACTGATCCAGGATGATATTGGTTTCCACCCACCTATTCCACTTGGACCCCCACCATTGTTTCGTTCAATTTTCCAGTTTCCTTAATTGTAGCACAATTTACTATTTTTGGCAGTTTTCGGGTCCTAAACTTTCGGAGCCATTTTGAGGCCCTAAACGACGTTTTTTGGCATCGAATGGTCAGGAAAATATTAGTCTATTCCAAAATCTATAATTATTGTTCGTGGATGTAGTCCTTGAAGAGATATTTCTAACAATGTATCATGTGCAGCAAACGAAGGTAGTATGCCAAAGTTACAACCCTGAGAAATTGATGTACCAAGTTACCCAACATGGCCCACATTCTGACGTTTCACCTCCTAGGGTTAGGTTTTTGGATGTGTAGGGGTTCCATTGTTTCTCAATAATATATAGGCCTTCGAGCCTCATTGTAACACAGAGTTTAGAGGCATGTAGCTGCCACATCTCTTCTCAGAGATAAGCTACCAGCACTCTAGCTAGTTTATTTGCATTTTGTATGTAAACAAGTTTCAGTTCTTTGATTAATGAAATGAAGTGTTATTTCTACTGAATATTTGTTTCTATGGTTATTTGTGTATTTTTTTGCGTTCCTGCATAAATACAAATCAGTGGTATCAGAGCAATCTGCTCTTTCTCGATCCTTCTTTGCATGTCCCCAATGAGGGTGGCGTATAAAGAGTTAGGGCTCGATCTGGTTGAACCTTTGCAAGATCAGCCTTGCAAATCCTGATGGCCTACCATGGGGGAAGAAAAGAAAGATGAGGGCATAGAAGATCCTATCAAAATGTTTCTCGAGGAGGCCCTTGAAAAACAAAGGAACGTGATGATGGATAACTTCGCCCAAATCCTTCAACGACTTCCCACTGGCGGCGCATCTATGTCTAGCAGCCACTCTGGAGGAACAACCCCTTTTAAGGTACAAGTAAATTTTGATATTCCCATATTTGATGGCTGAATAGATGCAAACATCGTAGATAGATGGTTGAATCTATTAGAAGGATATTTCTCAGTTCAGGACTTTTTCGATCGAGAAAAGATTACTTTTTCACTACTCAAAGATGTCCCCCATGTCAAGGACTGCTGGAAAACCTACTGTGAGAGAAAGGATGAGGAGGAACCCTCTCTGTTCTCGATTGTACCCACTTTGAATTCATTTCGAGATGCCATAAAGGGACAATATTATCCCGTGGGGATCTATGAGGACAAGTACATACAATGGACTACACTGCAGCAGAAAAGAGATCAAGATGTGCATGAGATGATGAATCTATTCCATACCCTACGCACCAAGTTGGGTATCAAATATTCATAGAAACATTTGGTGCTGAAGTACTGCAATTGTCTACATAGATGCATTCAAGAGGAAATGGAGTTCCTCAACATCTCTTCACTTGGTATGACATACTGGTATGCTGCCAAAACTGAGCAAAATTTCAAACAGAAAAAGTGAGACTTTGGATCTATGAATCAGAAGCAAGTGAAAGGTGCCCCCAAATCGTAGAACCAAGGACATAGCCAAGGCATGGCGACTTAGTACAACTTGCCAAAGCCACAAGCAAAGAAAAACACTACGAAGCCGAAGAAGGAAGCGGGAAAGTGGTGCGAGTTCCATAAGAGCCCAACTCACAACACCGGTCACAGTATTGTGCCAAGCAGTCACTCGTGGCCGAGATAAAGGCTTCTGAATCAGATGCATACTCTAAAACTGAATCAGAACCCAAGAAGGGGAATGAAAGAGGGAAGAAGATTATTGATGCAGAGCCCAACGCCACCATTGCCACAATAAAGATCCAAAAGGAAGAACCAGAAGATTCATAGGAGGAGGAGCGTCTTTTCCACTCCCATATGTGGGTAAAGGGTTCCCCACTATAGTTCATTATTGACAGTGGGAGCCAAAAGAACCTCATTTAAGTATAGGTTATGAAGTGGTTGGGCTTGCCGACCACAGAACACCCACAGTCGTACACCATTGGGTGGCTTCACCAAGGACAGGATTTCCGTGTCAGCCAGCAGAACTACCTTCCCTACAGCATCAAGCCCTTCACCGATGAGGTATTATGTGATATTGCTCCTCTTGATGTTTATGATTTATTATAGGGTCAACCATACTTATGGAAGCGACATGCTGTGTATGAGTCTCAGCCTCGTGCTGTTATTATTAAGTTGGGAAATAAGTTGTACAGGATACCAGAGGTACCACCTCCTGCCGCTATCTCTTTGGTTACTGCAAAACAATGCAGCAAGCTCATTTCCAAAACTAGGAAATTTGTTTTCTTGATGATCCACCCTCAAGTCAAGAATAATATCGTGGCCACGACCTCCAAACAGGGCTCATCCGCATGACAACAATAAATGTACAAGGTCGTGGAGGAGTACCGGGACATATTCAACTCACCCACAGGGGTTCCTCTGCACTGTCAGGTCAAGCACCCCATCGATTTGACCCTAGGTGTGTCGCTTCCCAATGGACTGATCTATCGATGCTATGTTCTGGAGAATGTTGAAATCAAGAGGCAAATTCAGGAGCTGCTATAGAAGGGTCACATCCGGCCAAGTTCATCGCCCTGTGGGAGCCCGATCGTGTTGGTACAGAAGAAGGATAGGACTTGGAGACTCTGTATTGACTATCGGGCGCTAAACAAGATCACTGTCCAGAATAGGTACCCGATCCCACATATTGATAACCTCCTGGACCAACTTAAAGGGGCGAAATATTTTAGCAAGATCGACTTAAAGTCCAGGTATCACCAGGTACCGATCGAATCGACCGATGTGTGGAAGATTGCCTTCAAATCCAAGGAGGGCCTTTTTGAATGGTTGGTCATGTCTTTCAGGCTGACGAATGCTCCTGCAACCTTCATGAGACTGATGGATGACATCTTACGGCCATTCACCAACTCATTTGTATAGTGTACTTGGATGACATCCTGATATTCATCCAGACTTGGGAATAGCACCTCCACCACATCCGACAAGTCCTCCAAATGCTGCGGCAACACAAGTTGTGTGCCAATTTGGACAAGTGCACTTTTGGCATGACCCAGGTTCAATATCTGGGATACATTATTTATGAGTATGGGGTACATGTGGATCCAACCAAGATCCAAGTCATTCAGGATTGGCCAGCCCCAACTACTCTAATAGAGCTTTGCAACTTTCTGGGTCTTGCTAATTTCTACCGCATGTTAGTGTTTGGATTCTCTCATATCACTTGGCCCTTGAGCCAAGTCACCAAGGGAGGAGAAAAAGAAAAATTATTCTGGTCAGAAACTCAACAGAAGGAATTTGTAGAATTGAAACATCGCCTCTGTTGTGCCCTAGTGCTCACATTACCAGACTTGCAACAACCATTTGAGATCGAGACAGACGCCTCTAACTATGCTATTCCGACAGTCCTTACTCAACAAGGGCATCCAGTGGCATATCACAGTGAGACACTATCTGATACAGTCCGCAAATATTTCACTTATGACAAAGAAATGTATTCCATTATACAAGCTTTCCGACAATGGAAGCATTACATTTTGGGGAAGGAAATGATCATCCACATAGACAATCGACCCCTGCAGTTCATACAAACACAACAGAAGTTATAGAACAATTGCCATCAAAAGTGGTCCACATATCTACAACAGTTTCATTTGAATATCAAGTACAAGAAGGAAAGCACCAATAATGTTTCAGACTACCTCAGCTGACCACCGATCATAGCGATAACCACCGTGCTCAACTCTTGTGGGCACGAGACCTCTGATTGGCCGCTTCTCTACAAGAGAAATCCAGAATTCAGCCACACATACAAAACGCTCTTGGAGGGAAACCAAGTTCCAAATTTTCACCTCCAGGATGCACTACTATGTCACATGGGACACCTTTGTGTTCCTTCTAGCAAGTGTGCCAAGATGATTTGGGAAGCGCACTACAACTGGGTCACTAGGAATTTTGGGGTCGATAAAATAGTGGCAGTATTGTAGAATTATTTCTATTGGATAAACCTTCAACAGGACGTTGGGAAGTAGATCCGATCCTGCATTGCCTACGCCATTGCCAAACCATCCATCAAGAAGCAAGGCCTCTATACTTCATTTCCTACCCCTAGTCAACCTTGGGAATCCATATCCATGGATTACATGTTGGGCCTTCCTTCTACTAAGCACAACAACTACTTTTTGTTCGTGGTCATCGACAGATTCTCAAAGATGGCCATAATGGCGACCTGCAAGAAGAATATCACAGCAGAATCCACTGCTAAACTCTTCTTTGAATGAGTGCGGGTACACTTTGGGATCCCATAGTCTATAATATTAGATCAGGATAGCAGGTTCCGTAGTACATTCTGGTCTAGCCTATGGTCAATGCTAGACACCAAACTCACAAATTCCACAACTTTCCATCCCCAGACTGATGGCCAGACAAAGGTTGTCAACCAGATGATCATACACATTTTGCGCATGTGCAACTCAAAGCATCCACACACATGGGATGAGAGCCTCCCCTATGTACAACGTAGCTATAACTGGTCCCTCCACAGTTCAACTGACCATAGCCCCTTTCAGGTGGACTTGGGATTCTAGCCACTATGTCCCATTGATGTAGCCATGCCATTTGCAGCTACTCAGGTTGATTCAGCTCATGTCCAGTCTAAAGTTTCTAAGGCGAACAACTTCATTGAGCACATTCAGCACATTCACCAGCAAATTCATGACATATTGGACAAATCCAATTCCAAGTACAAGTAGTGGCATGATCAGCATTGGGTGCAACACAACTTCTAGGTGGGAGACAAAGTGTGGCTACATTTGCAGAAGGAGCGCCTCGCTGGACCCCACCGCAAGCTTCGCTCGCTCCGATATGGGCCATACACCATAACCAAGGCTGTCGGGGACAATGCCTTTGAGCTTAGTATTCCATCATTCCTTGGACTGCACCCAGTGTTCAATGTGGACCACCTTCGGCCCTACTTTCCACCTCTACTGGACACATCAGATGTGGGAGAACAACTTACACCAACAGAGTTAAACCACGACTGCATGGAACAAGCCACAACTGATCGGATTATGGACACACAGATCAAGAACACCCGCCAATAGAAGATCCAGGAGGATATTGGTGGCCACCCACCTATTCCACTTGGACCCCCACCATTTTTTCTTTCAGTTTTCTAGTTTCCTTAATTGTAGCACAATTTACTATTTTTGGCAGTTTTCAGGACCTAAAATTTCGGAGCTGTTTTGAGGCCCTAAATGACATTTTTTCGGCATCGAATGGTTGGACAAATATGAGTCCATTTTGGACTCAATATATTTCATTCATGGATGTATTCCTTGAAGAGATCTTTCTAATGATGTATCATGTGTATCAAACGGAGGTAGTATGCCAAAGTTATGACCCCGAGAAATTGATGTACCAAGTTACCCAACGGGGCCCACATTCTGGCATTCCACCTCCTAGGGTTAGGTTTTTGGATGAATAGGGTTTCCATTGTTTCTCAATAATATATAGGCCTTCGAGCCTAATTGTAACCCAGATTTCAGAGGCAGGTAGCCGCCACATCTCTTCTTAGAGATAAGCTACCAACACTCTAGCTAGTTTATTTCCATTATGTATGTAAACAAGTTTCAGTTATTTGATTAATGAAACGAAGTGTTATTTCCACTGCATATTTGTTTCTATGGTTATTTGTGTATTCTGTTGTGTTCCTGCATAAATCTGGATCCACATCCGTGACCCAATCCTTGGTTGATTACCTAGCACCAATCAATCTGCAAATCCACATCCGTGACCCAATCCTTAGTTCTCTATGCCACCGGGTTTTTCTAATAACCATGTTTTTAACTAGATTATGTGACACAAGTGAAATTTTTGTTGTAATAATTTTATAAATGTCTATTCTAGTAAGTTAGTAGAGAAAGAAAACATCAGCATAAACATATAGATAAATTCTAGAGATATTGGAAATTCTGAACTTAGGAAGACTAAAAAAATGCCCTTCTTTTTTGTAAACTCTTTGGCTGCACAGTTTGACCATAGCTTCTTTTGAATTTAAATTCTCTCATTTCAGTTAAAAAAATAATAATTTATTTTTAAGGTCACAATTTAGCTAAACATATTTTTATTGTATATTAAAGCATAATTTTTTTCCTGCAAAAAATATACTTGATATTTATATGAACAAAGTATACATAACTAAAACTTACTCAAACTGAGCAATATCATACCATTTTTTTATACAAAATCCTTGACAAAACAAAGATTATGTGACCTATCCAACATCTTCCAAAAAAACATAAGAAACTATACTTCAAACAAAGTAAATAATCAACCCCTAGTATGAAAATACAGCCTTCCACCATTCACTTTCATCTTATGTATTCATGACAGAAAATATACTACAAACTTTCAGATTATCAAAAGACAAAAAGTATTTACAATGAGGACTTTATCCATGATAAACACAATATAGGGATTATTCTAAGATTGATGAGAACTTTATTGGCATATTCCTCAAAGAAGATGAAAGCTTCTTAACATCCAAATCCTTTTTAAACAAGATCCATGTGGTGGCAATGTCTTTGACATTGCCACATGCCATTGTAGGTTAACTTGACAATAAACTAGCAATTTTGTAGTAGTGAGGATTTATTTTCAACCAATCACTTTAATGGAAAGAAGATTTCAACATTCATTTATCTGAATTTTGTCAACATTTATTTCTCTCTTTAATGCTTGATAAAATAAATTATTTTAATAATCAACGTTCATTTCAAATTATTTTATTAATCAACATTCTTTTTTATACGAAGCTCGCTAATAAATATGCATTATGATTCTTCCATTGTTTTCAAAAGTTCATATAATTCACAGGAAAAAGAATATGTTGCAGAAACATAAAGATCAATGAATATCCATACACTATTAGTATTTAATAATTAAAACTGTTGAATAGCTAACATGTTCTATGTTTTAAAAACATGAGAAAAAATATATGTAATTCCAATCTAAGTAATTCTAATCTAAGCTGGAGATCAATAGACATACATTCACTATTAGTATTTAATAATTAAAACTAATGCGTAATTGACATGTTCTATGTTTTCAAAACACAAGAATAAATATACGTACAACAATTCTAATCTAAGTTGGTGACAAAATAAATGTTATAATTAAATAAATAAATTTGGAATTTTGGTTTTGAACTTTCTCAATATTTATTTTATAAATCCAATGTAGAAATGGATGAATTTGTGTACATCAACAATTCTAATCTAAGTTGGTGACAAAATAAATGTTATAATTAAATAAATAAATTTGGAATTTTGGTTTTGAACTTTCTCAATATTTATTTTATACATCTGGCATAGAAATGGATGGATTTTGGTACATCAAGGTAAATCTATGTTGTGGATTAAAATAAGTTGTTTCTCTTTATGTTTCTATCAACATAGATATCGACTGATATGCAGACTCTATTAGTATTTAATTTCTATTAGCATAGAGATCAATTGATATGCATATAGTCTTAGTATTTAATAATTAAAACTAATAAATAACTAACATGTTCTATGTTTTGAAAACATGAGAATAAATTAAAGTACAACAATTTTAATCTAAGATGGTGACAAAATAAATATTGTAATTAAATAAATGATTTTGGAATTTTTGTATTGAACCTTTTCAATATTTATTAAGTAAATTCCGCGTAGAGATTAATGGATTTCAACATTTTATACATTCTGCGTAGAAATGGATGGATCTGGATACCTCGGGGTAAATCTATGATCCTAATTAAAAAAAGTTGTTCTCTTTATGCTTTCTATCAGGTTTCAGGGTTGGAAGTGGGTTGACTTAAGAATTTGTAGTTATTCTGTAACAACTAGAACATGAATAAAACATTTCTAAGTGAAAATTGTTTTGGTTTAATGGACATAAAAAACAAGGGAAATTTTGGTCAAGCAGTTTGAGGTCATCATAATCTTCCATGAAAGCATTTCAAGGAATAATATTTGAGTATTTCAAAGTGACCTCATTTGAATCATATCTAACAGTATTAATTAATTTACCATTTAGTGATTAGGTTTTAGTTTGCAAGTGTTGAACCCATGCCAGTATCTATCGCATGCTTCAACTCATATATACAAGAGTTCCTTGTTATCTTAAGAAATGGAGCACTTGCGTTAAAAAAGAAACAGGGTATTCACTTAGTGAAACTATGCCATAGCACGTTCGTTCATGGCATATGAAACAATACCCCTAATTTCAATAAATATTGGAAAATACCTCCCAAAATCATTTTTTTAAACCCCCTCCCAATACGTCTTCCCAATTTAAAAAAAAAACCCTATTTTCACTATATATTGCATGTATCCATTTTTTTATTTACATTTTTTATACCTCTTTATATATCTACCTAGTATATTGACACGATACCCTACATGCATTCTAAAATGCACTTTTCTTCTTTCGATGTATATTGTGGATGCACATTACTTCACCCACAATGATCAATATCACATAGATCACATTCCTTTCATAATAACTAAATAGGCATTCTTTCATATGTCTGCAAAGTTTAAACATCGACTCCAAGGTTGCATGGATCCGTGGCTACAGGGATACGTTGAGTAAGAGTGCAGTGAGTATGCAACATGATCCTGAAAAACGAGAGATGCAAGTACAAGAGTATAGCTATAGCCTAATACCACATATAAATAAATGTATAAAATAAGATAGACATGCATTGCATAAAGGGGAATTTCAAGTTTTAAATAAGACTCTAAAGTTTTAACTTCAAATTTTAATATTCAAAAAATAAAATAGTAGTAGTTGCTCAATTATAATTTACTATTAATTACAATTACTAATATTACAGATTAGCAATTAACAATACATAAAAGTCTATAAAATAGATCTAACTTTGTAAAAACATATCATTCTCAAACTTTTAATCACTCCAATACAATATAAATATCGGTTAAAAATATAGAGACTTATCAAATGTCAGGATAGGAATGAACAGTTGAAAAATCAATTCCTTTGATTTGGTTATTTTTGATGAAATCTGTCCCCACAAATAAGCTTGGATTGATCTCGGTTTTGTATTCTCCAAAAAATCCTTCCAAACCAGCCTCCAGAAGATGGTTTCCATCAATGGATTTCACATGAGAATTAGATGTGTCATTAAAGGAAAAGAGAAAATTATAATGTAAGCTTCCTATATACTTTTCAAGAAAACCAAACAAGGATAAAAAGGAAAGCCAAATAACAAAAACCGTAAAAACCAAGCATGGAATATGCCATGTACATGTCTCCAAAGTAATTGATGTTGAAGTTTAAGGGTTAAAGGAGTTTTTTATTTAAGAAGTAAAATTTAATGCATGAACATATAAAATCCGATTCAGAACAGTACTTCTCTACTAAAATTTGAATTGTAATAAACAAACATAATTTTCATTTCTTTCAACTTAACGCTCCATTGGTCACTGCATTAAAGTTGGTCCTAGAGAATCATCAAATTCCATGTACAATAAAAACAAGATAAAATAATGTACAGTAGATCTCAATAGTAAAGAATCATAACCAATATTTGAATCAACCATATACTTAGATATTTCAGATTTGATCTTGTCACTGAAGGGACAAGTCAATCTAGGAAAACAATACTTGTAACTTGAGAGAGAGCCTGAGAGGGGTAAAGTAGAATCATACTGACCCATACTTCTTAGTCAAAAAGAAAATTCATACTCAGTACAGTCATGTTGACTAAGGACACACAGTCACGTTGGGTAAGGATGTAGTCACATAGTGCAGAGGCACACAAGCATACTTTGCATAGTTGTGCTTGAAAAACCACAGTCCAACCATAAAGTGAAAGTCATTGTCACGTTGGGGAAGACCCCACAATCCACACAAGAAAACATGATCATGGTCACGCTGGGTAAGGACCCACAGTCCACTCCATAAAACATATCATGGTTATGCTAGAGAAGGACCCACAGTCCACCAAGAAAATAGATCATAGCCACACTAAGGAAGGACCCACAACCCACTCAAGAAAACATACCGCGGTCATGCTTGTGAAAGACCCACATCCCACCAAGATAGTGCCAAGAAATAGATCATGGTCATGTTGGTGAAGGACCCACAGTCCACCAAGAAATAGACTCATGGTTACGTTGTGGAAGAGCCCACAGTCCACCCAAGAAACAGACCACGGTCATACTGGGGAAGGACCCACAATCCAATTGACTCACGGTCACGCTGGTGCAAAGTGACCAGGTGGAAGGTGTAACAAGGAAAGACTAGTCACGCAGGAAAAGTAAACCACGCAGGTGGTGCAACAAGAGATCACATGGAGCAGCAGCAAAGATCACGCAGAGGTAGAGAGCTTAGTCACAATGGAGCAGCAGACCATGAACTAGATCTGTCTCTCATGTTAAATTAAAACTTTAATTTATAATCTAGATACTCCTTAAGATAGGGTATCATAACATTAATCATTAGGGGAATATTGAGGTAAAAAATGAGCCTCTAAACAAAAATTTTATTATTAAAATCAACTTTTTAAGAACTAATCACAATCTAGAGAATGACATCATCTATAATAGTTGATTTGGCATTACTTGAGTTAAGGTTGCTTATTTTTCATATTCTAAAAGGTTGATCAAAATCTGTAGTTAACCATGGTAGTCTACAAGTACTTTTACACCTAGAGTAAAGTACTAATGTCTTTTCACACTTGTTAAATAAAATGTATTATTGTCCCTTCATATATTTTGAAAAAAATATATATATGTTTTTTCACTTAATATGCATGTCTTTACACAATTTTCAATATATGTTATATTTATGTATATTTTCTTAATATTAAAAATATCTTTTATTTACACATTTTACTTATGTATATATGATATATTCATCATTTTTTCTTAATCTCAAAAATATTATATAATTATATATTTTTAATTGAACTTTATTTTATTTTGTTATTTTTAAAAAGTATTATTAACTTTTCTAATACTTTTAAAATATTTTTTTATTAGATTTATATAAAAAGTTTACGATAAAAAAACATTACAAAATAACATATTCATAAAAATCCAATTTAAAAACTAACTTTCAAAAAACTAAATTCTAAACCAAACATCATAAAATGTAATATTTTATTAAATTATAATATAGTTAATTAAAAACTACAAAACATTACCTTATACAAAATATTAAAATCAAAGTTTAAAATATTTGATGAATTAATTACCTTTTACAAAACTATATTACAATGAATTAATTAAAAGCTAAGAAAAACTCAAATTTTAAATTATTAAAATCAAATTTTAAAAATTAGATTTAAGGATGGAATATATGTGCTAACTTATATTAAAATAAAAAATTATTAAAATCAAAATTTAAATTTTTAAAATTTAGAATGTATAATAAATATATTAATAAGGAGTAGGGCTGTAAGCCGATTGGCAACTGTACGTTATGTTAAGGCATATAGGATGTTAATCAAGTTAGTGGTTCGAGTCTTGAGAAATGTGTGCGAAAGTTGAGCCCATAGTTGGTCGTGCCTAGGGGTTATACTAGAGCCATCGAAATCGACCATGTATCACATGAGTACAAAAGTGACATTGTTGTTGATTCCACACACACATACACTATTAAATTTAGAGTATATAATGAATATGTTAATAAATTTCTATATATTTTAAAAAATAGAAAAAAAATAAAAAATAATAATAGGTGATTAATTTATTAATATAGAAAAAATCATAAATTGGTTTAATGATTTTATGTACAAATCATAAATATCATATTTTATGATAATTTAACTAAATTAATTCCATTATAAAAACAAATAAATTGGTTTACTAAGAAAATAAACAATTTAAATGAAAAAAATACATATATATTTATTATTTAAAATTTTAATTTTCAAATAATGAGTTAAGCCTATTAGATGTAAATTTTATTAAGAACCTAAGTTATAATAAAAAATTAAAAAGAGACATGCTATCTTAAATTTTAATTTTCAAAGGCTAAATTAATTATATCATAAAAATACATAAATTATATAAAGAAACAAAAGAACATAATTTATAATAAAAAAATTAAGAATATATATTAAATTTCAATTTTCAATGTGCGGTTGGAGAAATTTTGAAAATTTTGATGTTTTTTTTATTTTGTAGTATTTGATTATATTTTCATTGTGTCTATATTTTATTATTAAAACATATTTGATTGTCTTTTCATTGTGTTTATATTTTATCATTAAAAGTGATATCCAAGTTCAAGGATTTGAAGGGATCTAAGTACTATACATTTTTTGGAAATTAAAATTAGCTTTTAGTCCCTTCAATATAACATTTTTTATTAGTTTTGTTTCTAGTATGTTACTCAACCATGGTTATCTAAATTGTACATTTAATGTAATGGAAATCTGAGTTGTCAAGTATACCTTCCCTATAAAATGCCTAGTTCATATTATTTTAATATTTCCCTTATGAGGCTCATTTTTTGCCTCAAAAATATCCTAATGAAACATAACCTACTGACCAAGTAAGATAAAGGATCATGAGTCAACCAAGGGGGGAACAAAAAAACAAACCACAAACCCACAAGGTCAAGGTGAACTATATAAGGTGGACAAGCAACTCCTTTATAGGACCAACAAGACTAGTAATATTTTTTCTCTCTCGAGGTACTTTGTTTTATATATTTTTGTCATCACAGGCCATTAGTTATAGAAAGTATAACTAAATAAACAACTTATATAAGGAAGATAAATGAAATCCATAAAAAGTAGTTAGCTTGGAAACTGCAACTACAACTGAAATCCATAAAAGGCATTAATGCAACTGCAACTTTTGGAAACACCCAAATAGCGCAGCGAAGATATTAATCGACACAAGCCTGAACGCATAATTTTCATCTCTTTCAACTTTAACACTACCGAAGGTCCACATTCAGGAGTGTAAAAGTTGAAAGAGATTAAATTTATGCTTTAAACTTATCTTGTTTGTGTCTTGTCTCACTCTTGTACATTATTTTCAGAAATTATACATTACAATTATATCACAAATAAAACAGGAGCAATTTAATACTCTAGAATATGTTGTTAAAAGGTCAAGAAATGTAAAAATTTGGAAAACACATAATACCTGGTGAGATTATTAGGGTATTCAAGCACTAATCATTGCAAATCATGGTATAGGTCATGTCCTACAAGAATATTTGCTTTTCCCCCTATTAGGTGTACTCGTGAGACTCTTTCACCATTATACAAAATTTCCTTGACTCTCTATGTTGCTTCCTTCATTGGCATTGCATCTGCAAGATGCTCTGCTTTTATGCCAGTTATGTCAAACCTACAAAACAAAACAACACTTCACAACTTACCAAGTCTACAATATATAATTTCCAAGTTGATTTTATACAAGATATTCACTCAATATATCACAATTCCTGCAACTATCCTAAAACAACAGATTTAAATTTTTGTATCAGCAAGGTAGTCCCTGATTTGTCACCTGTAATCTATGACAGGAAGTTGTGGCTTCACATATTTTTGAAAAAACACATTTTCTTCTTC
The DNA here is from genome assembly GCA_001517045.1 of Pseudotsuga menziesii. Lineage (NCBI taxonomy): Eukaryota > Viridiplantae > Streptophyta > Pinopsida > Pinales > Pinaceae > Pseudotsuga > Pseudotsuga menziesii. The sequence goes on from LPNX010510619.1 coordinate 469,617, forward strand.
ATCAACCAAGCAAAATCTAGCATAGAGGTCAAGTGAACCATCGCGTCCACCACCAACCATCTCACAATCTAGAGCAACAACAAAATATGGACCACTCTTTTCATCGTGGATACACTTATTAACCCAAGAAAGAGAACTATCTTGAACTTGCAATAACGATCCAAAATGAGCTAATATGGAAGATTAGGCCTCATATTTTCACAACTATTGTGGTTCATTGACAAACTAAGTAAATAAAGCACTAAAATTGGAACACTCTACAGTCTATTATTAAGCACACCATAAACCAAAAAAGGCATTCACTTACAAAAGGTGAAGCAGACTGCATTAGGCATGTTGTCTGATGAATGATGGCTGCTATTAGAGGTGTGCAACATAAGTTTTATATTAATTCATATGTTATATAAATAGAAAGTACATTTTAACCCCCACCTTAAAGGTAGAAAAGAAAATTTGATAAAATAAACACCTACTCTGCCACTTTCATTAACTACCAAAATGAATAACCAGACTTGACATGGCATACCAAAGCACATAGTAGACTTCTTACCACTCAGCCTTGAATGAAGTGTAAGTAATAACATGTAAACATGGTTGCAAATGACTTAATGAACTTATAATCAAACTAAAAGTTGTCTTTTGCATGAGAAATTGTAGCCACAAGAAGACATGCAACCAAATCTTATTAGAAAAAATTGTAACAAGCAATTGTAGTTATTGCTACCAGGAAGATTAAGTGACTATTCTTAAGCTAAATTTGAGATGTTTCAATCAAAAATATTAACTCATAGGTTGTCAAACTTTGTTTCAAAATATAGAAGCTCAAATAAACACTATACAACAACTCATCCATATCCAACCAAAAGAGAAAAACGTAGAACTACACAATGTTTCCTACTAACATGAACCAAGTTGCGAACAAATTCAAAATTGGATACAAGTTAAACTTTAGATTTAATTTGAGTTATTTATTATTACCAAGATCCTACATGCCATAGTCAGAGAGAGTGCAAAAGAATATATTGAAAAAATAAGAATATCAAGTGCACCTTTGTTCCAACTAGTATTGTTGTAGAATATAGATACAAACTAATAGAAGAAAGAAGCAAGGCAATGCAAGAGTCAGAAAGATCAGATCAAATTTTCTTTATCTCACATATTGAAATCCACAAATCACCACATAAAATTTCTATATTGGCAAAATCTTATAAGCAATTTCCCTAAAAAAATGAACACAAATGGGAGGGAAATAAAAGAGGTCAGAATAAATTCACAGTGATGCAATCCCAGATAAATACACATTTAAGGGGAAAAGAATGAACCAAATATAAATAATAAAAATTTCAAGCACCAGAATACTTACGTTTTTAGGTCCAAATATTTAGAAGTGTCAAAAGAATTCCTTAGTTCTTCTTCCATCCTTGTCATTTAAGAATGGAAAATTTTACTAAAATGCCAAAAGGGTGAATGGATAAGCTCTTCCAACATGCATAGTTTCAACAACCTACTAGAAAAATACATTCCATTTGCATATATCATGGTAACATTATCTAACACTACAAAAAATCCTGGAATTAGCGTCCCATTTAGCGTCCCTTTTTAGTGTATTTTTTTTTACATTGAGTGGTCAAACTAGACGCTAAATGGGACGTATCATGGACAAAACTTAAAGCGTCTCAAAAAGCATATTTTTTGGCTTCCTAGATAGCATCCTTTATGACGTCCAAAATAGCGTCTATTTTTTTGCTTCCAGAATAGCGTCCAACTTTGCTCCCTAAACAACGTCGAGGTTTTCTTCCAAAATAACATCTTATTTTGCATCCTAGCGAGTGTCTGCTTTTGCTTCTTAAATGGCATCCCCATTAGCACCATATTTGCATCATTAATAGCACCATGTTAGCATCCAAATTAGCATCCAATTTTGCATCCATTTTTGCTACCACTTTTGCATCCCATTTTGCACCATGTTTTACTTCCAAATATGTGCCAATTTTTGCTTCCAAATTTGCACCAATTTTTTCTTTTTTTTTGCATCATGTTTCGCTACCAAAATGATGCCAAATATTGCTTCTATTGTTGCACCATATTTTGCTTCCTATGTAGCGCCATGTTTTGCATCCAAAGTAACGTCTTATTTTGCTACCATATCAACGCCATGTTTGGCTTCATCATTAGCGCCACGTGTTGCATCATTTTTAATGCCTAGTTTCGTGTATTATTTTGATACTATATCAACACCATGTTTGGCTTCATCATTAGCACCATGTGTTGCATCCTTTTTAATGCCTAGTTTCGCTTCTCTCATTTTTTGTCACTAATTTAGTTGGTTTTAGTAGTTTTATATACGAATTTTGGTTATTTTGTTTGGTCACTTGTCTCTTATTTTTTGCTTACTAATATAGTTGTTTTAACTGGTATTATAATATCATTAGGGCATGGAGGAATCAAACCACCAACCTCCTGCTTGTAAGGCAGGCGCTCTTCCATTGAGCTAGCACCCTTTAAGAATTTGGCAACCTAACTTACAGAGTCCTCTATAATGGTAAAATGATTCAATACACAACTTTGATTATCTAATGGTCAGCAAAGGATGATAGATTTTATAATTTCACAATATATGATCAAGCAAGTTATGAAATCCATAAATCTTTTCTAGGAATTTTGAACAAAACTCAAGAAATTGGCTTAATGGAATTGCCAAAAATCACTATTCCCTAGCAACCATAAGTGTACCACTATATGAGACTTAACAACAACAATTTGCAGAAAATGATATCAAATTTGTCTTCTTCTCTGGTGCATTTCTTGGGTTACATATACATATTGTAGAAATTCTGACCAGCAATAGATTAATTTCACTCACAACAAATTACAATTGATCATGCAAAATTGTCAACAATAGAGACTGAAAATGGAGCTGTAACACAAAATTATATTAACTCAATGTACAATAGCCAACCCTGTAATAACATAGGTTGCTGAATATATAGAATACATCAAGATATAGAATGCATAAGGAGGCATCCAAAACTAGCATAAAGCAGGCTTACCCAAAATAGGCAAATCCCCCATAGGTGTAAAAAGCTGATCCCAAATCTATCATGAGGCTCACGAATTGGCAAGGGCACATGGGAAAGCTAATGAGTGGTGGAATGGCAGCTCATACATGTTTTTGCATGGAGGAAAGAGTGGAGGATGAAAGGGCAAGAAAACAAGTTCACCTCACCTAGTCTTGCTTTCCTATGTGCCTTAAAACACTGAAAAAGCAGTCAATAAAGAAGAAAAAGCAGAAGGGTGCCTAGGAGGCCAGGAATAAAGTAGATTTGATTCTTAAGGCTTTCCCAAGCGCTACATGAGTCAAATATGGCAAGTTTGACCTCTATGGATAGGCAATTAGCAACTTGCACATGGTGGGACTCATGGACTAGGCAAATAAGAAAAAAATAAATGAATTAATGTCTAAGTGGGTAATACTATGGGTTTGATTATTCTAACACCCCCCCTTAAGCCTGAATTTATGAGTAATAAATCAAAATATAGGGCCTAGCAACAAGGCTTAGTCACCCTTTTACATACTGCAAGTCCATATGAACCAAGGAAAGAGGCAAAACCAACTTGGGAAAATCCTCCCTTAAACATGGACTGTAAAACAAAATTGTAGAATCTTGTCTCCACTCATGCTTTAACAGCATGATCATAAATCCCCAGCAGTGATTTGAGATTGCTGAAGGTCTTCTCACAAAATGCTTTGGTGAAGATATCAGCTACTTGTTCTGAAGATGAACAAAAGAGTCGATGAATGGTGCCATCATGCACAAGCTCTCTGATGTAGTGCATGTGAATCTCAATGTTTCTAGTTCTCTGCTTCTGAACTGGATCTTTGCAGATTCGAATGGTACTCTGGTTATCATAGTAGATGGTAGTTGAGTACTCAGGTTCGAAACTAAACTCTCCAAGTAAACCCTGCAACCATAAACACTGAGTTGCTGCATTGACAACTCCTCTGTATTCAGCTTCTGTAGATGAGAGTGCAATGGCACTCTGTTTCTTGCTTGACCATATGATTGGCCCTTCTGCAAGCATGAACACATAACCTGGAGTGGACTTCCTGTCTGTGCTATCACCTGCCCAATCATTGTCAGTAAAACCAATTAACTCAAGGTCAGAATTGGCTTTATAGAAAATCCCATGTGTCCTTGTTCCTTGAACAAAGCTAAGGATCCTCTTGGCTGCTTTCCAATGGATCTCATGGGGCTGATCCATGAATATAGAAGCAACACTGACTGCATAACAAAGATCAGGTCTAGTATGTGTCAAATACAATAAATATCCAATCAATTGTCTATACAAAGTGTTGTTTTCCATCGGTGGAGAATCATCTTCCTCCAGCTTCACTCCTAAAAGGAAAGGAGTTTTGCTTGCTTTGCAATCTTGCATTCTGAATTTGATCAGCAAATCCAAGGCATATTTGGACTGGTGCACCTTGATTCTAGCTTTGGTTTTAGCAATCTCAAGCCCCAGAAATTGACTTAAGAGCCCCAAATCTGTCATGGAGAAGGCTTGGTTCATAGCTCCTTTTAGGGAAGTAATCTCAGCCTGTGAGCTTCCTGTAATGAGGAGGTCATCAACATATAACACAATGATCATTAATGAACGATTAATTACCTTCAAATAGACATTCAAATCTGATTTGCACCGAACAAAATTCAGAGATAGCAAGAAGCTATCTATCTTGGCATACCAAGCCCTAGGGGCTTGGTTTAGCCCATACAATGACTTTCTCAACCTGCACACAAGAGAATGGTCAGTAGAAAAACCTTGGGGATGCTGCATATATATCTCCTTAGTGAGATCACCATTCAGAAAGGCACATTTTACATCCATATGATGTACCTCCCATTGCCTTGATGCTGCAATGGCTAGAGCTAGCCTGATTGAATCCATCTTTGCCACTGGGGAAAAATTCTCATTGTAATCGATGCCATGAACCTGTGAGTAGACTTTAGCTACCAATATATCCTTGTACTTCAGTGGTGAACCATCAGCAGAAAATTTGGTCTTATAGACCCACTTACACTGTACTAGTTTTCTCCCTGGAGGAAGATCCACTAGCTCCCATGTGTTGCTCTTCTGTAGCGAGTTGAACTCCTCATTCATGGCAGCTTGCCATATTGGATATCCTACTTATTCTTCACATGTTTGAGGATTATACTCCACCATCAAATAGCATTTTTCAGCAAACTCAGGATCCTTCATGCACAGACCACTCTCAAATTGAGATCTAGTCCTCCTTGGGTCATTGGGATCCCCAGCTAACTGTCCTGCTGCATGTAGTGTCTTGGCTGCCCATTTAGGCCTTGTGGGGCTGTTTGGGTCTGCAATAAACTCATCTCCATCAGAAAAATCAGAATCAGCATGTTCAACAAACTCTTTACTTACTTCTTGAGGTTCAGGTGGTGAAGAGGCTTCACTAATTTCCACATCTGCAAGGGGTTCTTCTTCAAACTGAACACACCTTTTGATGAAGGATTTATTTGTGCTCAAATTTATCAACTTGTACCCTTTTGAATCTTCAGAGTATCCCACAAAAAGACACTCTTGGCTTTGGGGCTGTAAATCCTTCCTCTTCTCTGTCGGGATTCTAGCCCATGCCTTTGAGCCAAAAATCCTGAAATGGGTCACATATGGCTTGTGCCCACTCCAAGCTTCGAAGGGAGTCATGCCATCCAACTGTTTGTGAGGCACCCTATTCTTAATATAGGCTGCACAGTTGATAGCTTCGGCCTAGTACTTTGGTGGCAAAGTTTTGGCCTCCATCATGCATGTTGCCATCTCCTTCAGTGATCTGTTCTT
>LPNX010510619.1:475866-487973 GCA_001517045.1 Pseudotsuga menziesii
TGAGATTGGTTAGCATATCAATCTGCTTTTTCATACAAGAGATTTCAGTGTGATTTCCCTTCGAACAGTATGAGCACTTGTTCATTTCACCTTTGTTTTTCTTCTTCTGGGTATTTTTCTTGGGACCTTGTTGATCCTCCGGAGACTGCTTCTTGTCTCTTCTTTGCTCAGGTGGCTTTTTAGCTTTCTTTTTGCTTTTAGAATCCACCCTCGAATCTCCAGCAACCAGAGCTTGGTCTTTGGAAGGTTTGATGGTGCCCATCATCACCAGCTTGTCTTGTTCTTGTGTGAGAGATTCCATGAAATCTGCAAGGCTAGGCATCTTCCAGGTTCGAGCTGTGAGTTTTGTGGCATAGAAGGTCAAAACAAAGACTAAGTAGTCAGGTCCTAGCTTTGAGAGGATAGCCAATACGAGCTGATCATATTTATTTTCTATACCACACTGCTTCAGCTGCAAAACTAGTGCTTTGAACTTGGAGAAATATAGCTGCAGGGATTCAAAGCTACTATGACTCAAAGAAATCAGCTCATTCTCGATCTGTTGTCCCCTCATCTCATCTGTCTTTCCAAAAAGATCAGAAAGATTCTCCCATACTTGATCCAGTGAAGTTAATCCATCGAGATGGAAAAGGAGGTCTCGGGAAATACTGAGACATAGGAGGCCATAGGCCTCATCTCTCCGATTGTGCCATTTGATCTTCTCTACAGCAGCATTGGGCTCTGCTTCTATAGCCATAGTCACCCTGTAGAGGCCTTTCGCTCTCAACAATATCTCCATCTCTGCTTTCCATTCAAAAATTTTGAAGGGAGTCAAGATAATTTTCTGTGAAGCCATAGCTTTAGAAAATCTGTCCCGGTTGTCAGTAGAAGGCTCCCAGTCTTGATGTCGAACCTGCAAAACAATTTTTGAAGGAGAGTAACAACATACAATGTCTCTGATACCATGTAGAAATTCTGACCAACAATAGATTAATTTCACTCACAACAAATTACAATTGATCATGCAAAATTGTCAACAATAGAGACTGAAAATGGAGCTGTAACACAAAATTATATTAACTCAGTGTACAATAGCCAAACCTATAATAAAATAGGTTGCTGAATATATAGAATACATCAATATATCAAATGCATAAGGAGGCATCCAAAACTAGCATAAAGCAGGCTTACCCAAAATAGGCAAATCCCCCATAGGTGTAAAACGTTGATCCCAAATCTGTCATGAGGCTCACGAATTGGCAAGGGAGCATGGGCAAGCTAATGAGTGGTGGAATGGAAGCTCATACATGCTTTTGCATGGAGGAAAGAGTGGAGGATGAAATGGCAAGAAAACAAGTTCACCTCACCTAGTCTTGCTTTCCTATGTGCCTTAAAACACTGAAAAGGCAGTCAATAAAGCAGAAAAAGTAGAAGGGTGCCTAGGAGGCCAGGAATAAAGCAGATTTGATTCCTAAGGCTTTCCCAAGCACTACATGAGTCAAATATGGCAAGTTTGACCTCTATGGATAGGCAATTAGCAACTTGCACATGGTGGGACTCATGGACTAGGCAAATAAGACAAAAATAAATGAATTAATGTCTAAGTTGGTAATACTATGGGTTTTATTATTCTAACACATATCAACAATGTATCAGTATCCTCACAGGATAGGGCTACATTTGGTTTTTCTCAAAATCCTCAAACTCAACAGAGCAATGTAGAAGTCTTGAGGTAGATGCTTGGGAAACTTTGGAGGATTTCATGGTATCTAAAAACTACATATTGAATCATTTTGAAAATCAACAAGACTAAGATATTAATTAACTACAAAAAACAAAAACAAAAATTGTTCAACCATCCTCTAAAGCAAAAGGCACTAGAATAGAACATCAATGGAATGTCACATCGGGAATAATATAATATTTATATGATATTTCAAAGAGAAAGACAGCTTCCATTTATTCAAGGAAAACTCTAAGTGAAAAAAAACATCTAAATTATACTGGCATAAATATATGAGTCCAAAATTCAAGATCAAGAAACACTGTCACTGACATGGCCATGCTGAAAAATTTAGCATTGAGCAAAGAATGTTAAGTAAACTTCATCAAACAATGAAACAATTGAAAAGGAAGATACATTTGATGGAAACGTACTTACAGGTTCTTTGTGAGAGTATACTGATGATGTCACTCCTCCTTTAGTTGCAGGATTTTCCAATTGAATAAGTAGGCAAATAGATGAAGATGGGGAGTCCATAGCATGACGTTGGCACCAGACCCTGGCATATTATCATAAACATCTTGTCATCAGTCAATCTTTGAAAATAAAACCAAGCTCAAAAATTATTGGTTTGACATCAATATATTATTTAAAAAATGGAAATGTAGTAGATAAGCAGGGTGCCAAGAACATTCAGGAATAATGAACTAAGAACAAGAAACAAAATATTATTTCAAAAATGGCAATGCAGCAAATAAGTAGGGTGCCAAGAACATTCATGCATAATGAACTAAGAACAAGAAACAAAATGAGGTAACTAACTAAATAAAAACCAATGAAATCAACTGCTCTCATAATAGGAAAAATTGAAAGGTACTTACATATTGCATTTCGTTGGGAAAGAACTGGAAATAGAAGTCCTATGTCAGTTATTCTCTCCTTTCTCTATGATATAAACATATTGTACCATAAAAAGGCTCTGGCAAGAGGCAGAAAACTTCAATCAGTTTCCTAAAACAAAATTTCTTACCATCTGAGAAAGTAAATCTCTCATAGGAACAGAACAACGCATATTAGAAGTTTGTCCTTTCGTTGAAGTGACAACGGACCTCACTATCCAACATATGAATCCCCTCAAATGGTTGGAACAAGACATACATATAGACATGTCTATGTGTATTAGGATGAGAGTTTCAATATCACGGATACCAAAGATAATATATCAACTTGAAATAGTAAAACATGTATGCTGAAAATGAATGATGTATTCTAATCAATATCTGCATTTCATGCTTTATTACATAGTTAATGAATCTCTGAGAGATGGATGGCTATTCTACTCATTGAACTCACCAAAAAAACCTACTTGAAAGGCCAAAGATAAAGCCTTGATGTATATCTTGAGTCCACTGAAAATGAAAACCATTCAGATACATTATATCAAAAAATACGGGCAAAAACAACAATGGTATGTCAATTGAAAGATATCAGTTATGAACTTCAAGAAGACATGTGGCCTTTGAAAAATTAGGATAAAGAATTCCTTCATGTGAAAGTGAAGACCAGTGCATATTGTCCTTTCGTTGAAGTGACAATGGACCTCATTCTCCAATATATGAATCCCCTCAAATGGTTGTAACAAGACATACATATAGACATGTCTATGTGTATTAGGATGAGAGTTTCAATATCATGGATACCAAAGGTTGTTGATGAAATTGTCATTGATGCCAACATGGACTTGCAGTGGCCCCACTGGATGTCATCGATGCCACCAAGTCCCACCTGCAGTTCCTAGACCCCTCACAAAGTGGGTTTGCACCTTGCAATGCCTTGGATCCCAAACAGAGTGGGTTTGTGTCCTAAAGCACTTTGTACCTGGTTGACAGGGTCCATGTACCCACAATATTGGATCTTGAAGCCACCACCCTACTGATGGTGTTGAAGACCCTGGAGATGGTATTCAAGCCTTGATGGATGATGGAGAAACCCTAGATGGGTTGGAGAAGCATTAATGACCCATTTTGTGGTCATTCATGCTATGATGATGTCATGGTACCCCACAAGAATACCTAGCATCCCCACAACAGATATCTTGACCCTTGGTGGTCCTCTTGTCAGGTTCAGGTGGTTGAAGAAGCCTATGAAGCTTCTTACTTGATGAAGAAACCTTGAAGAGGTCCTTGGACCCACAATTGATGGTTTAAATGTCCTTGTACTCTTGATGAAAATTAAGTGGCCATATGGAGTCTTGGAACCCTTGGAGATGGTCCTAGGGCATAAGGAAGATCTTGAACCCACTTATATGATGGTCTGATGACACTTGGACGCTTAGTTGCTTGTGGATTATGGGGACCTTGGTCATGCATGCTCTTGCACATGGAATGTCCTTTGAAGCCCTCTTGTCTTGATCACAATGTCCTTGTACCCCTGTCACCTGAAGAAATGCATGATGGGGCCCTTTTGTGTTGGTGATGATCTTGAAACCCTTGGAGAAATCTTGGTTGACATGTTGAAGCCTTTGGAACCTTGAAGGAATGGTGAAGGTAATGTGGGTCATTTGTGTGGTGATGAGGTAATAAAACCCTTGAAGATGGTGTGTTTCTTTTATGGCTTGATAAAGGACATGATGACCATAAAGGGTTGACTTTGGAAACACACCCCTATGATGTGGCAAAGAATTACATGCCATTTTTAATGGTAAGGTTGAAGTTTGAAGAAGTGTTGACCTTGAAGAATTCATCCAACCTACATCAATCAAAATTAAAATTAAAATTAAAAATACAACAAGTCGGCTCCAGATAAAAATAAAATAAAATAAAATAAAAATTGTTTTTTTTAACAAGTCGGCTCAAAAAAAAATTACAAAAAAAAACAGTATAAATAACCTACCAGCAATTTCATTTTTTGAGTGGAATTTGGAATGAGCTCTATGATTTTCGGGGGTATTTCACTGAGGTAAATTCGGAGGCAGCAGTTAAAGAATTTTTCAGGACAGAGGAAATTTGGAGCAGTGGAGCAGCAGTTCCGAATTTGCAGCAGCAGACAATTTTTTGAAGTCTGATTTTTATTTCTGAGATTTCGTGGCAGCAGTCAAGAAAAAAAAATTTGGTGTTTTTTTGTAGTAGTTGGAGATGGTTATAACAACAGACTAGTAGCAGCAGAACAAAGCTTTTGCAAAGTTTTTTTTTTTCATTCCTTTTGGTTTTTCTGCTAAGGATTTCGTGGGCAGCAGAGTGACTGAGGAGCAGTTTGAATTTCTGTAGCAGCACTCAACCTTTTACATTGTTCCACAGTTCAAGGAAATGGTGCACTCTTTGTAGCCCTATGAAGCATCACTCTAGAAGTTCTTGATGACTGTTTTTGTCAACAAATAAACCAGCAAGCAGTTGGTTGGGATCTAAGGAAGAATTCATGGGAGAATTGCAGACCTATCTCACTATACACCAGTCCCAAAATATTGCAAGCATGTACAGACTGAGTTTTATAGTCAAGGCAGATCCAAATCTTGATATGGATTGAATGATGGTCCAATAAACAGTCCTAATACTAAAGATATCATATAGTGAAGCATGAACAGTAGAGACAAGAAACTTGAATGCTTAAACAATCTGAAGTTGACATACATTTGTGTTAAAGATCTTCCACAGTTTGAAGAGAAGACTTATATTAACCTGTCTTTGACTGAGATGAATGATGACAGAAGGTAAGTGAATAAGATCTGTTGATGGAGCCTTATATAAGCCGATGCATGCTTGAAGTTGATGACTATGGGTAGTGGTAGCAGCAGTTTGTGGGTCCTTTCAATGGTTTTTGCAGCAATAGATGCACAAGTGGATTGAGATTTTTGAATAAAAGGAACAACATGAGAAACCCTTCACTACATTTGGATGAATGATTGAAGGCTAACCCTGAGGAAGCCGCAATATGAAGTTATCTCTGTGAAAGAAATATTGTTGCAAGAAGTATCTCAGTTTTCGGAAGTGCCCTAAATTTACAGCAGCAAGAAAGACAAAAGACACTGACCTCAACTGCAGACGTGAAGAAGAAATTCATGGTGTTGGAAAAGAAAAGAAATCTAAAACAGATCCAAATCTAATTACAGACTCACAAAGTTATGTTTGGATAAACTTAGGCATGATAGGTTTGTATGAATAGTCATGATACAGTAGTACCTTTGATGTGTGAATAAAATGGTTGCATAGTGTATGAGTGTACATGTTCAGTGGCATGTATAGTGATGATATTGATGGTACATTTACATAGAGATATACAGTAGACACAGTGATTGATACATACAATGAAGTGTGAATAGTATATAGTGAATACAATGAATATACAGTGGTAGTGATACTCTATAATGACAAATCTGATACTCTACACACATACTCCATAATGATGTTACATGATGATGATGACTATGCATACTCTACAGTGATTATGATGCTTAATCTATGCTATATGTTTTGATGGTGCTATATACATGATAATGCATACACCTATGATGTAACATGATGTGCTAGTGATGATTGATGTACCATGTCCAAGTTGAGTTGATACATAGTCTAAGTTTGATTGAAGTCATCATACTCTATCAAGAATACAAAGACAAAGTGACAAAGTTGTATGTATGAGATGCATATATAATGCATGCTAGAATGACACACTAAGATGACTATCAACGACTGAGAATGTTGTATGATGAGTTCTGGTCATCTACAGAAGAGACATAAGCAGTAAGCTGTAGGTGAAGATGATGCTTGAGAAAGCATACTATATGCCATGATATGATACTCTATGATATGCCATGCATGCACTCTCATACTCCTTGATGATCTCAGGCAAGACATGACCAATCAAAGTGAAGAAGAAGACATGACAAGTTGATGGCAGCAGCAGCATGTTGAGCAGACCTTTGATGACTTGGCAGTATTGAAGAGCAGGTGTTGATAAACAGGTTGAGAGGTGTGTTGCAGTAGTGTTGATGAGAGTGATGAGCAGATGATCAGCAACATAACAGATTGAAGAGACAAGTAATGTTGATGTGATTGATGAGTTGATGTGACAGTGAGCTTTAATTGTAAAAGTAAGCTTGTCTTTCTTTTGAGGTTAGGATACCTCAAACCCTTCTTAGCAGGGTCTAAGAAAACTAGGCAGGGTCCTGGATACAGAGTAGGTGCTCTTTGTATCAGTAGGCGTTGATTTTACCTAACGGTTGTAGCCGGACCAAAACTAATACAAAAAGATTACAAGATTATATGGTGTTGTGTTCTTTTGTGTTATGGTTCTTAATGATTCAAATGCTTATGATATGTGAATGATGAAGTGAAATATGTTTATGAAATGATTATGAGATTGGTAGAATAATGGAATGATGAATTGGTAGGTAATTCTGACAAGTTAAAGAAAAATTGTAAAATTGCTTTACATTGATTCACCCCCCCCCTCTCAGTGTCTAACAAAGGTAATAACTTGAAATAGTAAAACATGTATGCTGAAAATGAATGATATATTCTAATCAATCTCTGTATTTCATGCTTTATTACATAGTTAATGAATCTCTGAGAGATGGATGGCTATTCTACTCATTGAACTCACCAACAAAACCTACTTGAAAGGCCAAAGATAAAGCCTATATGTATATCTTGAGTCCACTGAAAACCATTTAGATACTTTATATCCAAAAATACGGGTAGAAACAACAATGGCATGTCAATTGAAAGATATCAGTTATGAACTTCAAGAAGACGTGGCCTTTGAAAAATTAGCATAAAGAATGCCTTCATGTGAAAGTGAAGACAAATGCATATTGCCACTACATCAAGTAAACACAAAACCTACCACATATAGTTGGTGGAACTTCTGGTGTTCTCAATCCAAAGATGTAGTACCTCTCATTCTCCCAATAAAAAACAGGTTCATAAGCAGGCAAGGGGGAGGCACCAAAATGCTGCATAGAATAAACTAAAAATATTATAGCAATTGTAGCTCATCTCAAAGAAATGAACCAGTAATGAATGGCACAAACATCTCTGAACTTTTGATACTACAAGCATAGATCCATATAAAAGGGGATCTACCAAGCACCGAGAGGGATCAAATCTCTCAATGTGCAAACCCTTTTTTAGAATGGAAATGTTGATGAAATGTGTAATCCAATGTTTATTATTTTAGTTTATTTAATTTATGTTGTTATATATATTTGCAATTCTAAATAATTTAAATTTAATTTAAGCCGACATGTTATTTTTAATAACAAAGTTTTTTATAAAGGACACATGTCAACTCTAGGATGAGCACGGAAGGAGTTACACATCTCTCCCCTACTGGGTTGTAGAATGCACCTCTTCGGTGCAATCAAAATAAACAGATTTCTAAAAAAAAAAAAATAGGAATAATAATGGAAATAGAAAATAAAACCATAAATGTTGGTTTGTTACAAAATATCAATGCATGTTTGATGAGTGAATATGAACAAAAATAAATATTTCGATTTTTCTAGACATAATTCCCTAGGCCCCTATCATATGTTAAAAATAAGAAAGAGGACATTTCTCATGTTTCTTCTGTCTGGATCTCATTTTAGGCATGGTTATTTAGCATCCATGTCAAATCTCACTTGGTGTATTATCTATCACATTGCAATCTGTTCTAAAATTGGGTTCATCTACTGCATAATCATAGAGAATCATATTATGATCTTAGGTATGCAGCTATGAAAAGAAAACGTCATCGAATGAGCTCTACAACAAAGGAAGAAGGACCCATGCCAATTTCAGATATTTACTGGTCACCAGAACTGGCTGTTGGTGAGCAAGATCTTTGTTTCCATTCCAACAAAGGCCTATCAGACATCAACTTGAAAGTAAGTCCTCAAGGAGTAACATTAGTTCCAACTGTGATAGGCTTGATGGCTGGCACCAAAGCTGATTTAGAGAACCATTCAACTGTCGAGGAAAAAGAACTAAGAATAGGCACCAGCAGTTCTGCAACGAAGGAGATAAAAAACACATCTGATCCACAAGAAAATCACACAGTTACAAACTTTAATGGCCCAATGCATGTGGATAGTGAACTTACAGAAAACCTAGTTATGGAAGAAGTTGTACATGAAGAAGAGCACAAGAAGAGGCAAGTCTTATCCAACCATATTTCTTTTCTTTTCTTTTCTTTTAACTAAGTTTTTCAGTTATGGTTCAAAGGTATTCCCTGTACTTATTAGGTTCACATGTTCTAGCATTGTTTAGAGGATGCAGATCAACATGCATATATTCAACCCAAGTCTCTAGCAGTTTGTTGCCTGCAAAATTTTATAGATCACATATGACCAGTTTTCTAAGTGACTATTGGATGTACCTTTGTGTTATATCAGCACTCTGTATACTGAAAACTGAAAATTGGCTAGTCTATCAGTGCACTAAGATGTCATTGATGCAACATTTCTGTCTAAATATTTGTTTTGAAATTGCTTACAGAGCATTAAAATTGAATCCAATGGACTATGATAAGTGCATGTTTATTACATTATAGATTCTTATTTAAGGATTTTGGCATCAAAGTTTTAAAATTCTTTGGTGGAATGCTTTTGTTTCTGATTTTATGTGAAGGATGGTATGAACTGTTGCTTTGGACATTGTTCATCTAAGATATAAGATAACCATGGTGGTGCTTTTCAATTAGGCCATTGCACCGTGCAATGCTTCTTCGCTATGACATCAGATATTCTTATTTAAGCATTGAAACATTGGATATTAAAATATCTGTAAAAATTAATCCAAAGTAATTTTGAGAGCGAGGCATGATGATCTGCAATCAAAATGATGACTTGGTAAAGGAAATTTTTACTTGTCAGTGGATTCAAGGATCAACTATTTGTCACATGTTTGTGAAAACTTTCATATGCTTACAAAAATATAGAGATCATAGCATGAATAAAAGTCATTAATTACAAACTTCTATATATTGGTTTACCTACCTAGGTGACTTTCTACATATTCATTTCAGTCAAGTTTTAGCTATTGCATATTCAAATCTTTTGTGCAACTTCCCTCATTTATGTTCCCCACACGACATTCACGGAAGCTTTACGCAACACATGTATATTACCCACTTCATTGATTGCCAGCAGCAGATGAAATATAATCCTTTGTGGGTTGCTGCATGTGGAAGCTCAATTGGTCTATATGGAAATGGTTTAATAGGAACAATCTGCAACTACTGCTCTAGGACATGAAGGTAGGTCCCATGAATTACTGTGGAATTGTCTAAAGGATAAAGGACATGCTGATGGAGATTCTACTGCTGCAAATGTAAATGGAGCAAAGATTAGGGAAGGTAATGCATGCATGGATGCACTAGAAATAAAGTCTAATTCACAATGGAAAACTCAAGTAGCACAAAAAAAGAGCCCAATATTTCAGGTATGGTGGAAATTTAAGTCAACATTTAAGGGACTATTGAATTATAGTTTAAAACTTTAATCTTACGAATACGCATGCTAATAACAAATTGCAGCATTGTAATATTTCCTTTTCTTTTGCAGAATGGATCTGTTTTCAGTTTTCCTTTTACTGTTGCAACTTCTGTCAGTGGTGTTAGTGCAAGAGCTGCTAACACAATAGGAGGAAATGTTCTGGTAACTGCAGCTATGTTTTCTGCTAGAAACACTACATCTACATGCAATTCTTCAGCCAGTGGTGCTCGGAACAACTTCATTGATGGAAGTGTCGCAAAAAACTTCATTGATGGAAGTGTCGCAAATGTTGCAGTTTTACAAGCTCAACTACTCAATTCTGTCATCCAGCAACCTACTTTTCCTTTCTCTATATCACCTACTCTCTTTGGAACAACATACAGTGGACCTCTGGTACCACAACAGGTTGATGGTTCAGTCTTGAGCAATATTTCTGACAGACAAATACTATATTATTTTAAAAAATTTCTAATCTATTAATGAGATTTCGTCTTATGGAAATCTGTTCTTATAACAATGCATAATCTTTTGTAGGTGCCTCACATTTATAATTATTAATCACCCATTTTATGAATCTCATATGATGTCTCAACAATTAGCTAGTACAACCTCAATGACCACTAGTCAAAATGACCCAAAAAATTCTGAGGGTCTTTTCAGTTCTGCAGTTCATCCAGGTGTACTACTACTTACCCCTTCTTGGTTTGATGTCAAAGAAACCTAAATTGTTATAATGTCCTATACCTGTTTTTTGCATGGGCCAAGAACAAGAGAACCACATGTTTTCTCTTTACTATTTAGGATGAGGTTAAAATCTCCTGCTAAGATTCCATTCTTAGGAGGTGATGCAGTGAGAGAATCAGAAAGGGAGATCCAACATTTCTTTTTTCTTTTTCCATTGCATTGTGTGCGGCTTACACACAAAACAATTGAAATGATTGGTTGGTTTGGATTATTTCACAAGTCAATTAGATCCAGCGATCCAATTTTAAATCATTATCTGTGTGGATAATGGTTGGGTCCCATAGGATTGCTAGTCCTCTAGTGAAATCTATGGCCTCCTTCACAAACCATTCATTTTTTTCCAAATCCCTATATTTATTGATGCAAAAAACTTGGCTTTAAGCTTTGTTTCTTGCAACAGAACCATGAAAGATTTTCAGACAACGAGTTTAGAGAATTTCTTTTATTAGGGATACAACCCCCCTATTGTTCCAAGATAATAACTTCAAACTTTATTTGGTTTGGGTTTTTCCCCTCAAGTAAAGGCCTAGATTATGGTAGATTGCACTGCCAACAACTTATTGTTGGTTGCTTCCTCTTCTATAGCATCCTTGTGAGATTTCCATCCTTCTATTCTTTTGTTGTCTCTCCTTGGGGGAAAGAGGAGGCCAATCCTCATCTTAGTGTGGTGAATAGGGAAGTGGGATTGGTGGTGGAGAGGTCCCATATTTTGACTCCTTGTTCAATAATATTCATTCGAGATTGAAGACATGAATCTGAGGCTGTAGGCTCTGTTCCTGCAGTTTTAGCAGTTTCTAGAAGAGGGATTTCCCCATCTTTAGGGCGTTGTTGTTTTTTTTAGTTGAGTTTGTTATTGCTTCTTTTTACTCTTTTCTGTTTTGCAACCTTCTTGAATCCATCCTCTTAATGGAGAGGAATTTTTGGAAAATCCTTCACAAAATGACCGTAGTCATGGCAGAAGTTGCGTTTGAACAGTATTTGTTCTTAGTCTAATTTTTGGACATAATTTGATCTTTTAGTTGTATATCTAGTTACTTTGGAAGGTCGTTTTCTTGTTCAAACTTGATACAAATTCTTGCACTTGTGTATACCGTTGCTTAGCTTGTGGTTTCTATATACCTTCACAACATGCTCCAGTATTAGCTAATGTCAACAGTGATATCGTCTCACAAAATCTGAGGCAAAAAA